>JASVEL010008419.1:0-54733 GCA_032618575.1 Nicotiana noctiflora | reverse complement strand
AACTAGTCCTCATACTCTTCCCATTATGTAGAATTCATCAATTAGCATGGAAGAGTCCAAAAAATATCAGAATAAGTACAAACAAAGACCCACGATCATGCTAGACATCGGTGTATAGATACTCATCACCATGCCTATACACCGTACTCGATCATTTAGCAATTAGCAATTAATAACACTCTAATCCTATTTCTTCAAGTCAAAGTTAGATCAAACACTTATCTCGGTCCAAAGAATAGTAATCAATCCTCAAATACCGCCTTTCCTCTACTATCCGACTCCGAAACAATGATATCTAGGCATGATTAATTCAATAGTATCAATAAAAACTCAATGGCAATATCTCATAACCTAGATATGAATTTCCTAGCATTCTTCCAAAAATACCAAAATTCAACACTCGGCCTACATGATCCAAACACGAGGCTCGGGCCAAAACCTAGTCACCCATAACCTCACGAGTTTAAATATATAAATTATTTAAAGATTTGGCCCCAATTTGAGGTTGAATCACCCAAAATTCTAAAAATTCTAACTCTACCCAAAACCCTTAATTTCTACTTTGATTTCATGATCTAGGCTTAGAAACTTGTTAATTAATGAAGGAAAAATGAAGGGAACGAGTGGGGAATTACTTACACAAGTGAACTTGAAGAAGTGGGGCTTCAATGGGGTCCTAAGGCTCGAATGGATAGGGAGCTTGTGAGAAAAGTGAAGAAATTTTGTGTGTTCTGATTCTGAAAATTTAAAAATATAACTGGGCGTTTTTACCCTACGCGATCGCGACTAGGAAGACGCGTTCATGATGAAGAGAAACTGGAGGGCATCGCGTTCGCGATGGTGGGGCTGCGAATGCGTAGGGGAAAAGCTGAGGGGTTTAGAAATTGTACTACGCGAACGCGATGAAGGGGCGACCAGGGATATGTAAATGCTTGAAGTGCGCCGCGAACGCGTAAGAGGGGAACACCAAAGCACTGCGAACGCGAGCCTGGGGCCGCATTCACGAAGAACAAAATACCTAAGTGAAAATTGCAGCAAAAATGTGATCTTTTCCTAAGGTCAAAAACACCCCGAACCACCTCCAATTCACTCCCGAGCCCTCGGGGCTCCTAACCAAATACACATACTAACTCAACAATATCCTACGAACTTACTCGAGCGATCAAATCGCCAAAATAATATCAAAATCAAACCTCAAAATCATCATTTTTCATTCTAACTTCATAAACTTCAAATTTTAGATATTTAGGTCCGAAACACGCCGCCAACTGACGTATGATTTCAACCAAAATTTACAGAAAGCGCTTAACACATATTTAAGAATTGTACCAGGCGTCGGAATCAAAATACGAGCCTAATACCATAGTCTTTTAATTAATTTTAATTTCTATTTTCCTTAATAATTTCAGAAAAATAATTTCACAGAAAAATTCTTTTCCTTGGGTTCTAGACCTCGGATTCGACTCCGGGCATATGCCTGAGTCCCATATTTTTCTACGGACCCTCTGAGGCCGTTAAATCATGGGTCCAGATCCGTTTATCAAAAATAATGATTGAAGTCAACTTTAATCATTTTAAGGCCAGATTTTAAAAAAATTCACAGAATTTAACATATAATCTTTCCGCCTACGCGCTTGGACTGTGCACACAAATTGAGACATCTAAAAGTGAAGTTTTTAAGGCCTCGAAAGTGCGGAAAAAGAGAGATCTGGTGATGACCCTTTGGGGTCGTCACATAGGATTATTCGGTGAAGTTTTGAGGTGGTTTGAATTGAAAACTAGAAGTAAAAATTGAACATGAAAAAAAAAATGATATGTGTATCACTATCATATACATGTATCAATTGTGTCTCACATGTATATCCATGTATACATGTGTGTGAGATACATGCGGATACACATATAATACATGTGTCGTAGAAGAATTTTTTGTACTCGATTTAATTATGAATTTTGATACAAAACTAGTCCAAATCACTTCCAATCTTTCTCAATTTGTGTATATTGACTTGTCTATATGTTTTCAATGAATTTCAACTATACGCATTGAAAAAGTTCCTTTTTTGCTTAGATTTTTGGAATGTTGTATTGTTTTTTCCATTTTTGATCATCTTATTTGCTACTTTATCCATTAAATTTTCTTTCTGTCTTACATTTAATGTTACTAATCACGCTTAATTGTGATTCTTTGTGTGAAAGAATATTATTTATTTGGTTTATCAAGTTTTATATGTGTATGGCTCGTTTTGATAAGTCTATGATTAATGGCTAGAGGTTGATAAGTTGAGATTTATTTGGGACATTTGTGTTAGTTTTCCTTTGTAAAAACCCATTATACATTGAAAACAACGCAATAGCACTCTTGTTCTTTTATTTTGTTTTTTACCTACTTCTTCATCCTTTTCATCTTTCTTGGCGTTATTAAAAGATATCGTTAAAATGGGATATTTGCATTTTTACTCAATTTTGGGATTATCATTGAAGTTACATCCACTTCGCACAAAAATTTGCAAGTCTATCTATTTTAGAATCAATTCCAGACTTTATTGGTCTAAATTTGAAGAAATAAATTTAGTCCGAAATGTAATGCACTTAAGTCTAAAGTACAAAATTTCCACTTAACACCAAATAAGTGTGAAGTGCAATGAATATTTTTATTGACTTAAGGTCAAACATGTATGAAGTGAAAAAATTGCACTTAAGGTCAAATAGGTCTAAAGTGCAACCAATGTTTTATGCACTTAAGGCCAAATAATTCTAAAGTACAAACTACTCAAAAAGAAAAAATTGTTCTTCAAATTTCGATAATCCAATACACGATTCAACACCTAAATCTATTCCAAATAATCTCAGATTTGAAACACGACCTCCAAATATCATAAAGAATAAAATCCAATTATTAGTGTGTCAAAACAACAACAATCTAACAAACGCATTTTGCAATTAAGAAGAAGAAGACCTAAGCAATAGCAAAGAAAGGAGCGACACAACAGCTCACTATCATAAAGAACAAACCCAATTATCAATTTGTCAAAACAACAACAAATCTAACAAACCAGTTATGCAATTAAAAAAGCAGTAGCAAAGAAAGTAGCGTGACAACAGCCCACTACTATAAAATACCATAAACCACTTAAAACCCGCTCACAAATTATATGTAAATTCATCGTCGCATTTGTTTTTACAACGCCTAAGAGAAGAAGAAAAAGAAGAGCGTCACAACAACTCACTACTATAAAATACCATAAACCACAAAATCTGCTCACAAATACCATGTAAATTCATCTTCGCGTTTGGTTTTACAACGCCTAAGAAGAAGAAGAAAAAGAAGGCAAAAAGGTAGAAAATGTGTGAAGTTGTCTGTACTTTTGGTACTTATTAATTTTTTTTTTTTAAGTTTGTACAAATTAAATAGGGTAACGAAATAGGGCACCCCAAAATTTTTACCGCTAAAATAAGGAGAAATTTGATCTTATTTCTCACTCTTGTTTACAAGGAAAAAAAAAAAGGATTTAATACATACTATCACTTCAATCTACCTCTTAACCTTAGTAACTAAATCGATTCGGTGTGATTAATTTTCCTTTACTTCCTAAACTCTTAAGAATAAATTAATCATGATCTCAAATTGTAAAGATGACAAAGTCCAAAAGCATATTTGATACTCCCTCTATTTCAGTTTAGATGAACGTGTTTTTTTTATCTATTTCAAAAAAAATAAACTCTTACTAAATTTAAAAACAAATTATATTAAAGTTACAATTCTATCCTTAATAAAAAATTTTTACAACCACACAAATAATCTAAACCCTTTTCTAACTAGTCTTCATTTTTTCTTAAACTTTGTACATAATTAAATAGGTTCACATAAATTGAGGGAGTAATAATCAGTTAATCACTTTTGTAAATAAAAAAAAGGAGGTTGCTTTAGTGACATACATCATTGCGTTTTACGGAGCCCTTCCTCCAAAGGCAAAAACAAGACATAATGAACTCGCCATGCTACACAGACTGGAGTTCTCAATGTTGAAATTAGTAACCAAAAGATTTTACAAGCAAAGATTAGATGTTAATGGAGACAATAACTGCACTCAAAACAACTGGCACCTCCTTGACACATAACTGAGCATTTCACGCAATTTGACAAAAAAAGAAAATATTATTTGTATTCCTACTTTGCCCTCACAAAAAATCACAAAAAAATGATCGGTTTTCCTTTGGAAGAGAGATTCAAATGTATAAGTAGGCTTTTATTTGCAAGAACATTAAATGAAAAGGAAACACTTTAAGCAGTCAAAATAAAGAGGATGGGTGTTTATCATCAGCTAAAACCACAACAGGGTTAATAACTAAAACAGCTTCCGCGCAATCAGAAGTTGAGGGGTTCCTTCAAGAGTCTTTCCATCTGGCGTGCCCTAGTCCTTATCGACATGTCAAAAACTTTCTGCCCAAATTCAATCACAAGCCCACCAAGAATGCTAGGATCAATCTGTACAAGAATGGAAAGAAATAACATCATAAGCAGATGCAATCTTTATTGTTAAGAAGAATTTACCAAATAATTATCAGTATCGTAATGTACCTTCTGTTCAATGTTCACCTTCTTCCCTTTTCCCATCACGTCTTGCAATGTCTCCTTCAATTCTTTCTCCTCTTCGGGAGGAAGAGGCTGGGTAAAGAAAACAAAAGATACAATAATCAGATATTTAACTACGACAAAATAACAAAACTATGACAACCAGATAAAGTAACATATACATCCATCCTACTGCCCAAATTAAAATCTCGTGTATCATACAGCAAGTTAACCACCCAATCCCTCAGGGTGCAAGAGAGACGGTCAAGCATGAAAGAATTCAACTCAAAGTATCAAGCATTACATGAAGGGTCCCCAGTAATAATGATTATACACATCGAAATATTAGAATAGAACTACCCATGGTACTAATTACATTGGATGTCATATTGTAGTCAGATTAAAAGTGCAGATATAATGACTTTTAAAGCAAACTGCTAAGTAAGAAAAGCTGTAAAGAGACTCTCTCTGCAGTAGAAAAGAGTTGCTTCATAACGACCTTCCAAGAGTCCCCATAAGCAGTTTATAAGCAAACTTCATATTGCTATCCTCCTAATATGAGTGTCAGTTACTCTTCAAAGAACGATATAATAAATACCATGTCGAAAAAATAGTTCATACCCTGGACAAATTTTACACAAAGACTGAAAGATGAGGATCTAAATTCGAAATCAAAATTTCAGCTCAAAATAGGTTAACTTACAATAACAGTTGTTACAGTTGCTTTAAGCTCCCCCTTGTGTGCCATGGTTAACTCTGCAAACCTTTTTGCTATGGCATCAATATGCTTCAGCCTCCCATTTTCGGCCAAAACAACTAGATATGCCAAGGTGAAAGAGAAATTGTCAGACAAATATAAATTGAACATACACGGAAAGAAAATACTACCTGAGCAGATTAATAAAGCTGAAATACACGTGCTTAGATACCACATGACAATAAGAAAACAAAGAGATGAACGATGAAATTAGTGGTTGTTAAGCTCTGATCTTTAAATCAAACATAGAAACCAATGCAGGAAAGGCAACAGTAAGCCAAAGTTCTGCCAAAATGAAATATAACTTAGCAGCTTATGTTGCCAACGTGATAAGTGATAAACGAGGAAGAACCATTCCTGAAGCGATGAAACAATAGGAAAAGGGTGAAAATTCCCATGTCACTAGAAAGCCATAAATGACAAACAGATACCAGAATAAAAGAAAAGTTCAAAATGATTGTATTTGCAGTATTGGCTTGAGGAAAGCATGATATAGACAAGGGTTAATACAAATAAGTTGTAAGGTTTGCAAATTAGCTTAGGGGAAGGGATTCTGAGTGATGATGGACCACAACTTTACCACATTAGTTAAAATGGTCAAGGTCAAGACTGTAGTTGAAATTATTGTTCGGTTACCTCATACGTGTTTCGTACAACTAAAGAAAACTAAAATAAAACTAAAATAAGTCTAATACAATACCCACGTGCAGCTTAGCATTCAGGGAATAAAACAAGGATTGAGAATGACAGAATGCATATGGTTATACCACTATAGCAAAAAAATATTGCCATCAAGATCATTCTACCACAATATATATATATATATATATATATATAGAGAGAGAGAGGGGGGGGGGGCAGTTGTAGTTCAATGTGAAATTAATCTTCTAAATCGCAAAAAACGAATCCTACTTAATAAAATTAAAAGGAATGTATCTTCTGGATTGTCTTGTTTAGTCAAGCATTAATCTGAAGGGGTAAAATGTTGAAGGGGTGAAACTACAATGCGAATTTCCTGAAGATATACACCAAACTAATCACAACTCACGTACTCCCTTACCACCAATCGAGTAAAAGAGAATACCTGAACTGATAACAGAGGAAGCCTCAGCTTCCAGTATGAATAGATGACCATGCAGCTAGGAAAATAAATACCAACAAATAGCGCATTGAAGAAGAATTGATAATTTGTTAGTAAGATTAACATCGATTAAAGGAACTTGCATCCTCTAAAACAGAATATAGATACCGAATTGATGCGAATCTTCGAGTTAACAAAACAACCAATCTACCAGGATCAAAATCTTGAAGCAGAATCTAATTTCAAAAAATGAGAATCTTTTTATTTATGGCATCTCTGCTTGTTATCTAAACCAACAAATCTCAAGTTTAAAAAATGGAATAGTAGTGATTTCTTTCAGAAATAACAATATAATTGTATCATACCCAAGAAGTTCCTTGTGAGATCTCCAAATTTAGCCTGTGCACAGATGTCACTTATGGCCTTCACTCTTGTATCCGTAGGCACAGAGAGATCCTTCATAAACTGAGAAAATTTAGGACTTTTCTTTGAAGCCTCAATAAGGTCCAAAATCTCAGACTCGACCTTCTCCAATGCACTAGCTTTTACAGCTGCGATGTACAAAGCTGAGGCATAATTTCCAGAAACTCCATACATCGTCACAGGAACCTAAAACATCATAGAAGCAAAAGATGTTAACAAATGTAAGACTTGTATTCCTTTGCTTTGGAAAAAGTATCCATTTCTTAGCATCTCTTAGGTTGAAGACACTATGAAAGAAAGAAAATGATCTAATTGCTTCAAGTGACAACAGAGATTGATGCGTATTTCGAATTTAAACTTAAATTCACAAACATGAAGAGAGAAGAGCACTCAGACCACATTTGAGATACAACTACTACAACAACAACAACAACCCAGTATAATCCCACAAGTGGGGTCTGGGAGGGTAATATGTACGCAGGTCTTATCCCTACCCGGGTGGGCAGAGAGGTGGTTTCAAGGAAACCCTCGGCTCAAGACATCAACAAGAAACGATAAGTTAGTACTGCCAATAGACTCATACTAAAAATACATAAAATAACAACATAACACAAAATAATAAAGTAGCAGCAGTATAAGAAATATAAGAAATACGAAATAGATAAAAGGTATACTAATATCCACCCTGTACTGATCAGTAACCTCCTACGATTACCTCCTAACTAGTTAATCTCACTCTAGTGCGCCGTGAAAATATCCACAACTTCCTCCTAACCTACAACTTTAATGCTCGACTTCCACAATCCCGTATAAAGGGCCATGTACTCAATAATCCTAAGACGCGCTAAGGCCTGCCTTATCACCTCTCCCCAATACTTCTTAGGTCTCCCTCTACCTTTTCTCATGCCCACAACAGCCAGTCGCTCACACCTTCTCACCGGTGCATCAGTGCTCCTCCTCCGAATGTGCCCGAACCATCAGAGTCTTGCTTCCCGCATCTTGTCCTCTATGGGGGCCACACCCACCTTCTCTCTAATATCTTCATTCCTAATCTTATCCACATCCACCTCAATATCCTCATCTCTGCTACTTTCATCTTCTGGGTGTGTGAGTTCTTAACCGGCCAACACTCGGTCCCATACAGCATTGCGGGCCTAACCAATGCTTTATAAAACTTACCATTTAGTATAGGTCAAACTTTCTTGTCACACAGGACTCCTGTCGTTAACCTCCACTTCATCCAACTCACACCTATACGGTGTGTGACATCCTCGTCGATCTCCCCGATCCCCTGAATAACTGACCCTAGGTACTTGAAACTACTCTTCTTAGGGATGATTTAAGAGTCAAACCTCACTTCCACTCCCGCTTCCGTCGGCCCCGCCCCAAATTTGCACTCGAGGTATTCCGTCTTTGTCCTGCTCAACCTGAAACCTTTAGACTTAAGGGCATGCCTCCAAACCTCTAGCCTCTCGTTTACGCCGCGTCGTGTTTTTTCAATTAGGACTATATCATCAGCAAATAGCATGCACCATGGCACCTCCCCTTAAATATGATGCGTTACGACATCCATCACCAGGGCAAATAGGAAAGGGCTGAGCACCGACCCTTGGTGCAACCCCGTAACAACTGGAAAATGCTCGGAATCGCCTCCTACTGTCCTAACCCGAGTCTTAGCTCCTACATACATGTCTCTAATCACCCTAATGTAGGCTACCGGAACCCATTTAACCTCTAAGCAGCTCCATAAGACCTCCCTAGGAACCTTGTCGTACGCTTTCTCTAGATCAATAAACACCATGTGGAGATCGTTCTTCTTATCCCTGTACTGTTCTGCCATCCTCCTAATAAGATGGATAGCTTCTGTGGTAGATCGCCCCGGCATAAATCCGAACTGGTTGTCTGAGATAGACTCCATCCTTCGCACTCTCATCTCTACCACTCTCTCCAAGATTTTCATGGTATGACTTAGTAATTTGATACCTTTATACTCCCTCCGTTTCAATTTATGTGAACCCATTTGACTGGGCACGGAGTTTAAGAAAAGAGAGAACTTTTGATCTTGTGGCGTAAAATGAGGCACCTTTATTTTGTGTGGCTATAAATCATTGCATAAAGGTAAATTGTTTCCAAATAAGGAAAGAGGTCATTCTTTTTGGCACGGACTAAAAAGGAAATAGGTTCACATAAATTGAAACGGATGCAGTAGTTGTTACAGCTCTGGATATCGCCTTTGTTCTTATACAACGGAACCATTATACTCCACTTCCACTCTTCAGGCATCCTATTAGTCTTGAATATCACATTATACAACCCAGTAAGCCATTCCAATCCTGCTCTACCCACACACCTCCAAAGTTCAACCGGAATTTCATCTAGCCCGGTAGCTCTACCCCCCCCCCAATCTTACGCATTGCCTCGATGACCTCATCGACCTCAATGTCCCTACAATAACTTAATTCATGGGGAATGTCGGTGTTCCTCAATCCACCTAGTGCAATACCTTTATCCCCTTCTTCATTTAGGAGTTTATGAAAGTAGGTCTGCCATCTCCTCTTAATCTGGTCATCCCCCATCAAAACTGTCGTCCTCATCTTTTATGCACTTCACCTGGTCCAGATCCCGAGCCGCCCTCTCCCTTAGCTTAGCGAGTCAAAATAACTTCTTCTCCCCGCCTTTGCTACCTAGTTCCTCATACAAACGAGCAAAAGCTACCATCCTAGCCCCTGTTACTACCATTTTCGCCTCATTCCTAGCTACCTTATATCTCTCCATATTCGCTCTCTTCTCCTCCTCGCCAGTGCTCCCTACTAATCGCAGGTAAGCTGCCTTCTTTGCTTCCACTTTACCTTGGACAGTAGCATTCCACCACCAGACTCCTTTATGGCCATCGGCGCGGCCAGAAGATAACCCCAACACATCTCTCGCCGCCTTCCTTGTACAATCAGTCGTTGTCGACCACATAGTGTTTGCTTCCCCACTACTTCCCCGCGGGCTCCCATTTTCGATAACTTTCTTTCCAACTCCTGAGCTTTATCCTCAGTAAAGGCACCCCACCTAATCCTCTGGCGGCCTTGTATTGACCTCTTCTTCCTCCTTATCATAATGCCAAAGTCCATCACCAAAAGCCTATGTTGTGTTGCAAGGGTCTCACCTGGGATGACTTTGCAATCCACGCACCACTTTCTATCGCCTCTTCTGAGGAGTAGATAGTCAATCTGAGTCTTCGCCACCGAACTTTGCAATCCACGCACCACATTTGAGATAAATGAGGCAAAATATAACAAAAGGACTTTCTACATTCCGTACAATTGGTAAGAATGAACTGGTCCAATACATAAATAATTGACAGGAGAACAAGGATGTTTTGAACTTTATGACTAACAGTCAACCCGACAACCATAGTATTCTACAACAATAATGAGAAGATGATTTATTTGCTCTACAAACAACTTCAAACAGATATAGTCCATGCCGAACACCAAGTCTAGTAGCTATTCATTGGTAGAATTTACGTTGATTCTCTATCAACCAATAATATGGGAGTATTAACATGGTCGACAATTGACTTCTACTCTTGAAATGATCCACATCATTTTTGCTGCGAGCACTTCTGTTAACACTTTTCAGGAAGTATCCCAATTCTATATGAAAAGACTTATTGGACTTGGCAGCAAAATGAAAAAAACAAAACAACTGCCAGGAGTACATGGAAGAAAACGATCAGTTCATACTATCCATTGCCAAAGAATTCGCCAAACGAAGGCATTAATTTAACAGATATGAGCAATGTGCCAAAAAAATTAAGTTGTGTTCATCCTTCATTTCAAAAAAGTCAGAACTTTTATATGCGAGGTACTTTATCCTATTAATACAAGTGAGCTCGATAGTTGCTAATTCAGATAAATTCTAACTAATAAGCAACAAGTTGGTGTCAAATGACAATATACAATGTGGATTTACATCCAACCTTCAAAAAGAAAGGGGTTGAACTGTCTGAAGGGATTGATAACTTCTCTAATAATTCAAGAAAGGCCGAAAGACTCTCCAACTTAGATTTGAAATCAAAGATGCAGCTACCACTTTGAGGATTTGATGTACCCAATTCAGGGTAGGAATGCAATGCTTTTGGCAGCAATAAGTGGCATATTGAGGGACTCAACTTGAAACTTCAGAACATTCACCACTCTCAATAAGAAAAACTATCTCAGAAATAGATATCACACACACAAATACAACTACAATCTTATACGATTTTACTAACCTTAACTTTTTGCTCTTTGGCTGGAGCAGTAGCATAATTCCTTGACAACTGCAAAAAAAAAAGGCAAACATATATTAAAAACATAAACATAACATGCCATTTAACCAGATTTCAAGATGGACATTTTTAACAATCCTGTGAAAAGAAAAGCGATTCAGCAAAAACTTCAAATGTGATGTGCTTAAACACGGTGCACATCCAAAGATTTCTCTTTTCAAGTAGTTCGCGTGTAAATAGAACAGAACTACAAACGGTTCCAACAGGATATTC
Source organism: Nicotiana noctiflora (assembly GCA_032618575.1). Lineage (NCBI taxonomy): Eukaryota > Viridiplantae > Streptophyta > Magnoliopsida > Solanales > Solanaceae > Nicotiana > Nicotiana noctiflora. The sequence continues at coordinate 43,362 of JASVEL010008419.1, read as the reverse complement.
AATAAGAGAATCACACCAAAATAGTCGACCCTAAACTGCAACGATACCATCTATTCCCTTTGATTTCATTTTTAATTTAAAAAAACAAAAGAAACGGTTTGTTGTGACTGCATATATATAACCCAATAACAACATTCCGCCATTTCACATAAATAAAAATATATAATTTCAAGAATCTAAAATCAAAATATAGATGAAAGCAAAAGCCAACAACTACAAACACATCAGCAATATCGAAGACCAAAATTAGGTCTCATATCTGATAACAATGAATACCTCAGGATTGGAGAGGAGGGATCTTGAATCGGTGCAAAGGGCTTTGCGGAGGAGAGGGAGCGTGGATCTGACTCGCCCTGTCATTGCCATCACAAGAGAATCTTTTCTTCGAAACCCCTTTGTTTTCACCAGAGATTGAAAATGGCGGAGTGAGGGTTAGGGGTAGAGAGTCGATTTTACTGGCTTAACATTTCACAACTTATAACCTAAAAGGGCATACAGCTTCTATGCTACCACTAGCATTCAGTGACACGTGTACCCTTTTTTCTTTTTTGCCGATTGTAATAATACTTACTATTTTATTTTGGGAAAACAACAATTGTATTCCTACTTTTCAGCTTTATAGCATACTAGTATTAAAAAATTAAATTATAATTATTCTTGTTTGATACGCTTAGACCGTATTACTTTAATAAATTTTAATTATTATTTTATATGTCAATATGATATACCTAACCCTCACTGATATTTTAATAGTTGTTATAAATAGAATTCTATTTATGGTGAATGTCCATATTTAAAGAGATTATAGAGTTTATTACTTGGTAGCAAAGTCAACCTCTCCATACAAATAGAGGGTTCTATTCCATTGTAATTAATCCCAAAATCAATAAGAATCTATCTCTCTGCTTTTCTCTACAATATTGTTCTTCTTCTTTTATTGTTTCATAACACGTTATCACCACGAGACTCTAAGCAATTGAGTAGAAACTTTGGGATTGAGCATAATGATTGTCAATAGTTCTATGAACTTCCTTCATGATTAAATTTTGGATTTAAGGTAAGTATTTTACCGTATTTTTCTCTTTTATTCTATACTTTGATTTTTTTATACAAGCAAAGACAACAAAGTTTGATTATAACTCTAATGGAGTTTAAGAAATTACAACCATCTGGAGTGATAAAATTTCTATGCCTCGCCATGATCAAACTCATGTATGATTGTGGGCAAAAAATTGAAAATCAATCACATTGAATTTGCTCAATTCTCATTCCTTTAAGAGAATATGATAGCAGTATGTGATAAGTCTGAAAGAAGACAAAATTATTACTACGAATGTATCAATGAATGTGGACGTGGTAATTGACGAAATTATAATCGTCATCGTTGTGGTAATGAGAACAATAAGAATTCTCAAAATAATCCTTCACTTTGTGAAAATAATATTTATCAACGATTTGATATGAGATTTTATAAAGCATATACAGATGACTATGGCCAATTCAAGATGTGAATGCGACATCATCTGATTTATGCATATATATTCATTCTTGGAATAATATGAATATGCTAGTGGTAGTGAATATACCACACTCACCTCTAGAATGAGGTTTGAGACGATATAAGAAATCAATGTCATTATTATGGCATGAATGGTCATTGGTCACGTACCTATTGTACGCCAAAATATTTTGGTATTGTGATTATTAAAAGACAATAATAATGCAAGAAACAGATCTTGCATATAAGTTTGACCATAACCGTAATGGTATAACTTTCTCTTTAAAAGAGATATTCACGATATGGATGTTGATGAATATGTGTAGTATCAAATTAATTGAGAGCTCCGAAATAGCCAATTATTACTATTTTGGAGAAACACAATTGATTACTAATAAGATATTGTGTTGTAGTAAGTCTCAAAGAAACTTAATTGAGTTTCTAAAGTATTCGCGAAAGCGGTTGATTATACTGAGACTATAAATAAAAGAAAAATTTAATATCTTCTATTACTACAACTTGTAGCGGGATATTATGTACGTGAAAAACTCCCCGCTTTATTCTCAGTTTGTACTACATAAACAAAAAAATGTGTCACGACCTAGATTTCCCACCATCGGGAGTCATAATGGCACCTACTAGTGGAAGCTAGGCAAGCCAATTCGTACTTACATTTTCATTAATTACAACTCTCTTTTTAAGACTTTAAATAAAATTATTTAATTACAGCGAAATAAATAAATTTAGTGGAAGACTTAGCAAATTTTACTAGATACGATACAGAAAACCCAAACATGATACACTACCCAAGACTGGTATCACAATACTCACGAACTTCTAAGAATAATACACATAACCGTTTGAAAGAAATATAAATGTTTATCTCGAATACGTGAGATAACAGAATGAAAAATAAAGATAGAGGAGACAACGGTCCTGCGGACGCGTGCAAGGCAACCTCGACGTCTCAGTAGTCGAAATACCCACAATCGTGCTAGTGTCACTGCTCCTGTCCGTAACCTGTATCTGCGCAAAAAGAGCGCAAAGTGTAGTATCAGCACAACCGTCCCCATGTGCTGGTAAGTGCCTGGCCTATCCCGGCGAAGTAGTGACAAGGCTAGGACCAGACACCCACATAAACCCGTGCATTTAAAACATATATAGATACAACAGACAACAATATACAATAGTGAACATTTATAGGGAAAAGAACATACCCTGGTACAGTAGCAAAATATTATATCATAAAAATAATATGGACAATGGAATACAATTCTGTTTCCAAACTCACATCATCCACTTATAGGAGTGCAACCACTCGTTCTCATTTTACTACCAATCCTTTCTTTTATTTAACAAAACTATACATAATATATTAGCGGCTATTGTCGCCAATATCAACAATTATTATCTGTTAGTAGTGCGGTGTGCACTCCGACCCTCCCGATAAGTCACCGGCATCTATGGCCAATAACAGTACAAAATAGGCTACCGGCAACTATGGCCAATGCCAGCAATCAATATCTGTTAGTAGTGCAGCGTACACTCCGACCTTTCGATAAGTCATCGGCACTATGGCCAATAACAATAATCAATACAATATGTTACCGGCATTGAACCAATACTCTCTGATCTACAATATGTATATAATTGTATTACAATATATGTATGTTACCGGTATGACACCATTAATCTTTAATCAATAATTTATATATATTACCGATATGAAACCAATAATAATTTCCTTTCATATAATCACATAGGATTAATAGGAATTTAATCCATTTAAGACCCACGGTCATGCTCGACCCCCAACATATAGATACTCGTCACCGTGCATATACGTCGGACTCCACACATAACAATTAGCACATAAACACAATTCTTATTCCCTCAAGTTAGGATAGATCAAACACTTACCTCGAAAGTTTACGAACAATTCAATCTGTAACAATGCCTTTTCCTTTCAAATTTGGCGCCAATCCAATTGTATCTATACACAATTGATTTAATATCATCATTCTACTTAACAAACTAGTTCATATGGCTAAATATAATTTTTATAACATTCTGTGAAATAGTAAAAATTGACCCCGGGCCCACACGATCGAAACTCGAGGTTCGAACAAAAATAAATTCACCAAATCATCCACGAGTTCAAATATACGATTTGTTCTTAAGTTTGACCCCAAAACAAGGTCTAGATCGCAAATTCTTTGAAAAACCTAACTCTACTCAATTCTCAAATTTTCTACCTATTTTCACGTGTTTAGGCCTAAGGATTCGAATAATATTGATGGAATATGAAGAAAATGAGTCAAGAATCACTTACCCAACAAGTTTGATGAAGAATTGCCCAAGAATCGCCCAAGAAGCTGTGGAGAAGAGAGAGTTTGAGAAATGGAATTTTTATCTCGTTTCTGTTCTGTTTCAGAACTTAAATCACTCGGCAGAAAAATTACTCTATGCGATCGCAGGGCCAGGGATGCGATCGCATGGAAGATCTTTATTTTCCTTAGGGGAATAGCTTGGACAATGCCTTGTAAGATTACTGAAGTTTATTTCAATTGGGAGGAATCTGGAACTGGGCAAGAAACAGAGATAGTTGGAGAACGGTGCCTGCGTATATTTGGTGGACAATCTGAAAAGAAAGAAATTCCAGATGATTTGAGGATAAAAAAACTATGTGCGGAAGATCAAGCTTAATTGTGTTCTTCTTTTTTGCTTTTAGTATAAATAGATCTACACAGAAGATATTGCTCCAATCCTAGATGTCCTAGAATCTTATTAGGCCTGAGGACCAAGTTTTTGCTTTTGGCTCACCAGTAAATATGATTTCAGTACAACCTTGGTTTCAATACAACCTATGTACTGATTTTCTTTTGGTGTAATGTGTCACCATCTAACAAAAAAAAAATATTAGTTGTATCTTTTATCCTACCTGTTATATATATCAATTCTAAAATTGTTTTTATTGGTGTGTGACATCATAAAACTATGGCAAACAATACAATATATCCAAACATTATATTCATCAAAATAATACAATACAATATATTACAACATAATATGATACATTGTTAAACGATGTGCAACGACCATCCAAAAAAGCTGTAACATTCTAGACCCACCTTACATTCCAAAGACTTGTCTCAAAATTCCATTTTGAAAATTTTGAATAATGAAATTTGTTTAAAACTAATAATCCGCACAAAATTTAAGGGAAAAAAAGGAAGACTTCTAAAACTTTTTTAACACATGCCGATTCAAAATCTTGTTTTTCAATTCATCAAGTAAAGGAGTCGGTTTCTCGCAATAGGCAGTTAAATCCTTACAGATAGTAGTTTCGTACTTCCAGTTGCAGTTCTAGTCATTAGCTTAATTCAAAAAGTGGTTATAAGTTAGTTTGGCCTTACACCCTCTCATTCTTTTAGACTATTGGATAGTGCGATAGCAGCGGGCGCTTTTAGCAAAAGCTAATAATCTTTTTCTCTAATATGGGTAGCAAGTCCACCTAAAGGAAGTTCATCAACCAATTTCTATTTTGTACCCTTTACCAACCACGTCTCCTGTTTCAACCTATGTTTTGCTTGGATCCTCCAAAAATGTCATTGCACGTGTCAAAACCTCCAAAAATGCATTACTTTTCAAAGATCGACATAAGAGTGGCAACATTTTGGAGGTTCCGAGCAACATAGCTGACAACAAGGCCAAACCCGAACAAAAAGGCACATAAATGACATTTGAATGTCCAAACGCAACAACAAAAGAAGGAAATTGAAAAACTGGACCAGTAAAACTGGTAGAGTATATACTACTGCACAGCTCAAATAGTCATATATATTGAGTTTAACATGGACGCATTCAACATGCAGTATGCAATGTCAATTGAAGATGTACTTGATGGTAAATTATTCAAGTTAGAACTTGGACCATAGCTTAGCCAAGACACTTATAATGTTACACATACAAGAGCGCGTCGAGATACACATCCACAGAGTTGGATTTTAATATCAGAGTGAATGTAGCTCAGCGCCTGAATTTGGGGAGGGTGGTTGCATCAGGATTGAGCCATCTTCATCTCGAGATGGTAATTCTATGTCCTGTTCAATATAGAAAAGTAAAACTTGAGCTCCCACTAACAGCAATAAAAGGTAACAAATAAACCTTGCTCGTAAGTCGGCCTACAAATACGGGATATCATGCTATCTAAAAGTTTAAGAACATGTATTAAAACTTTTGTTGCAAATTTACAATTAAACTAATTTGTGCTCTCTTTAACACTATAAGCTTTTAGAGAAAGACAGTTACGAACTTTAACATGGTGATAAAACATGCAGAGGCTCGGAATTCAAATCTTGTGCTACCCATTGTCAAAACAAATTACATGTGCTTTGCCAAGAAAAATAGTTGGGATCGCACATGATGTGGCATGTTGCAGACTAAAGTAAATAATGTTGGCTGCTCTTTAACAACTTAAACCCTTTTTCTTATAATCAAGAAATCTCAAGCTATGGGCACATGGTTCAAAACTTGGTGGATAATGAGTCCGCTCCTCTACCCTTCTCTACTTAACAACTTGAACTTTTAGATGAGGCTCATAAAAAAAAAGGCAAAATACATAGTTTGTCCATTAATCTTACACCCAAATCCCCGTTACACATCTCTCGATCACGGGCAACCTTTTACACACCCAACTTTTTAAAAGTGTGTCAAATACACGCTACTTTTTTCTTGACCAATTTTCCAACGCATGTGTGATTTCACGCTCCAATCAGATAGTGATACGTGTCACTATTTTTTATTTAAAAATAAAACACTTAAAATTACACCTATACCCCTTAACCATCTTTTCCATTTTATATCTTTCTCTTCTCTGATGAATTATCCATTAACGCCGATAATTCAAACCAAAATTAAAATAGAAACTCTAATGTTAATTTCTCCGGCCATAAACATGGAGAAGAGTGGGATAGGTATGTAATGAGAGACTACTGTTGAATATCTAATGAAGTGAAAACGGAGGACGGAGGATATCAGAATAGTCACCGGCGGCTTCTGCGGGACGGCATGGAAGTCTTATTGGGCTTAGGACCCAGTATTTTTTCTTGCATGCCAAACCAAGAGGAGATATTTTAACCTAGTCTCAAGGAAGGAAATGACACTTTTTACCAAGCCGCCATTGAACGTCTGAAAACCCTAAAACTCCATAGCAGTGAAGAAGATGAAAAGAAGAAGAAGAAAATTTTCTAAAAAAATAAGAAATGAATAGAATTATAGGACCCACTACTGCCATGTGTTAAAAATTGTGACACAGTATTTAATTAAGGTTCTTGACTGAAATTTAGAGGTTTTACGCGCTTACTTTGTTTGTTAGACACGCGCATGCTATCTGTCAAAAAGTAGTGTGTATTTGACACATTTTTAAAAGGTTGGGTGTGTAAAAGGTTATCCGTGGTGTGGCCTAAAACTACCAATGTGAAGGTGTGGCTCAAAAGATTTAGAAGAATCTCTTCACCTCAAATAATTTCAAATCATCATTAAAAGCTTATGTACACCAGGAAAACTTACACACGGGGAGGGGCAAGAGGAGGGCGTGGCACTGAAAATTGTGATTGAGAAATCTGTAATACCTGCGTTTGTAATAGCTGATTAGGTTGTTGATCTTGTGCTGATGAATATGCCTGCGGCTGGGACATCCGGTAATATGGTTCCTTTAGATCAAGTTTAACAGATGACGATTGGAGCATATCTCCAACAAGAGCTATTCAAATAAATGACATGTTAGATTCTTGAAGAAATATCAGCAATCATGACTTGACAGGAACTAAAGATAACCAGACACGATGGACATGTTGCAAATAACCATAATAAAGACCTACCTGACAATGTTAGGTAAATGGTATAACTTTGTGCCTTATGGGCAACTAGGTGAAGCCGGCCAGTTATCTCCTGTCCAGGCATCACATAAAGTGGTTGTGGTAAGACGCAACGAAGCTGATACCAGTGAGTTGTTGCTGCACCCGGAGCAGTGGTCAGCCACCTTTGCACAGTGCTGCAGAAAGAGGAAACAATTTAGTAACAAAAGCAAAAAGATCAAGTTCCAGAACCAAGGGGATGACAAAGTTTACCTTCCATTAAAGAGTACATCAAACCAGCAAGCCAGCCCATGAATTCTAGTGCTAACAGAAGAGAGAAATCTCAACGGGATGTCAATTTCATACAAATCTTCTTCCTGTTAAATAGATGCGGGTTAAATCATTTCATGGAAATATCATGTTTCAACAACTTCTGGATAGAGTTTAATTCCCACAATCTGTGTTACTTATTCAACAAATCTGATAACTCACAGTTAAAAGAGTAATTTCACTTCAGCCAAGTCTTCCCTTAACTAACACCTCCCACTCCACAGAGAATACATTTTGTGCATTTTAAGAGTATCATAGAGACAAGTGGAAAGCATATCAGTATTAGAATGCAAAAGCAAACTTTACACCTAAAAGTTACCGCTACCTTGTGTTTATGTTAATTTTATTTCTTTTCATGACTATCCATCAAATGTCACTATCTTGAATCCTGAAATTGAATGTCTGTGAAGCCTTAATTAAATTTCATATAAAGAACAGAGAGTTTATCTTTTATTTTAATTTTTTTTTTAAATAACTGCCATGGACAGATAAAGACCTAAGCTGTGCAGTGCATTTTTAGTCAGAACTACGCATTAGGAAACAGTAACTGTATAGTCTCCTCCTCGTTCATTTCCTTTACATTTTAACCAAGTGACCCCCGGGTCAGTACATTGTTTTCTTATTCAAACATTGCCATACTTAATTTAATAGTGCTTTTCCTCTATTAGAACGAAAAGAAAAGGAATAGTAGGCCTACTCAGAATATAGAAAGCATTGTAATTTCATTTTCACATCATACAGAATGAAATGTTGATTGATAATACCTTCACGGAATTGAAGTTTATCACATGAGACACTGCAGGAGCTACCAATAACCTAGGATCGAAAGCATCAACAACTGGCTGCAAAAGGACAAAAATATCCAAAGAAAATGGAAAAAGAGTATGAGTCAGGGCATGCATACCTCAACCAAAACTTTATGAAATGTTGATTGATATCTTGCATCTTAGAAGCCAAATTACTGCACACTAAAAGTAGCTAGTTTATTGCATTTGAATATGAAACCAATTGATTCACTCACCATTTCAAGTAGCTCCTCCTACCATATCTTCATATTGAACTAAGATAATACCCCTCACTAACGCTTTCTTCTTAGGTCTTATGTGGCAGATTGATTGGATAGACACATCTTAAACATTATGTTAGATTTGGTTGGACTAATCCCTTGATCAAACTAGTAACATGGCATAATTTATGGTATCTGAATCTTTCCAGTTCCTTCAATCCACGACATAACTAAATAAATAGAAATGTCCCCTCTCCAATTGTTTAAACTTCTTGATGGGGCGGTTTGAGAAATTTAACATAGGTATTAAAGCACGCAGATATCTTGAGTCTGGTATCATATCTACACATCAACAAAAAACATTTTCAATGCTTGACAAGAGAGTGAGAGCAAACCTAGCCTTGACGTGAAGGGCGTCTTTTAATTTCCCTCTCATGTGTCAGTATAATGAACTTTCAAGAAGCGTTTTTTGGCAGTTTCTAAAACCCAAGAAAATATCTGAAAAGCCATTACAAAATACAGCACTCTCATACATGCCAAAAAACGACCGGACATATTTTTAAAAACAAATATGGACACCCCCCCCCCTCTCGTTCAGCACCTAAGCAATTAACGCAGTGGCCATTAATATGTGGATATAATCCAGACGAATGTTTTTAATTTCCTTTTCTACTTTTTTCTTTGATAAGTGAGACTTTATAGTCTACACCTGTTTTTTACCCTCAAAACATCTAAAGACTAGAGTTTCTCTCCTTCCAAATTGCACCAAATACATGTAAGGATATCCTAGCTACTTGGAAGTCAAACAAAAGCACACTTCTGAAATACAGCCTTATCTAATGAAGATCCCATAATACAAATTGGATATTCTAGCATAAACTGCACATTTAAAAGTACAAGTAACTTTTTTTGTGATAATGTAAAGGTTTAAAAGTACAAGTAACTAATCAATAAGAGAATTACAAATAGCAGAAAAGTAAAACATTTAAGAAAGCCCTAGAAATGCTGCCAAGTCAGAGACCAGACAAGTATAGTCATTAAAGCCAGTCCAAGTCAAAAGTTCCTAATCTATAATATATTGACCTGAGAAAAGTATCCTTGGTAAGCAGATCCGTGCAAAGGTGTCAAATCAACCCCAAAGTAGTTTTGCTGCTGCCAAAAGGTAGCCTGGATGACACGGAATAAAAGTAATATTAAAACATTGTCTGCCAGTTCAAAAAGATAATGAGAACGATGGTCACGAAATCATAGCATCCAAAAGGAAGAAATACAACACATAAAAGCAGAAGAAAGCCAAAGTGCAAACTATCAAACGTTTGTAGAAGCTAGTGGTAAATGCTAGTAGTAATTGGATAATGGTTTTGGACAATGAGATTTTTGTCAATAAACTTTGCCTGAATCGCTGAAACTTGTTAAAAAAAAAGGAAAGAAAATGAAGATTAATATACAGCCACGGTGATGTTGAAGCTTGAATACCAAAAGTTCTATTTGTCACACTGAACGTAGATGGCATTCAATTTGTTTCTCTCTTATCCTCATAACTACGCAGCCACAGAGTCATACTGTGTTACCAATTAAGGTCTTACTCTCTTAAGAGCACAAGATGAACAAAATTTCAGTGCTTTTCATTGCCAAAACTGCAAAAGAACAACTGTTACAGGAGATCTACAGTGCATTGAAGAAGACTTTCAGATTCTTCCCTGGGAACACCACAATACAAGTGAACACTATCCACCTCAACAACTACTACTATGCCTCAATAAACATCTTAAGCCATTCAAAACACTTAATATGGAAGAAAACTTAGTATCCATCAATTTTGTTCACAAAATAGAATGAGCTGTGGTTTTCTTTATTTTCTTTCTCTTGGTTGGAGGAGGGGAACATGAAGGGGAGCCAGAGAAGAAAAGAGAAATTTTTAGAACAGAACAAACTCCAAGATCTAGAAGAAAAAAGTGATGTGATCAAGTGTGTACCTTATTTGCTATTTCCATATACAAATATTCGTCACTAAAAGGTGCCATGTGTATTCTACAAGAGTAAAAGGAAACATAAGCTAAAAATGGTGATAACATCGTATCAAAGAGGAATCAAATGAAGGAAAAATGAAAATAGTAAAACAGTTACATGCTGGTTTATTTAATGCACGCCAAGACACTTGATAGAATTCGTGCAGAAATATGTAAATGCAACCAATAAAGAAAGGTACTAAATATGCATTAGATTCAGCCCAAATGCTATGAATAATCAGGCAAACATGTACAAAAGGGAAAGAAGATCTTTAGAAAGAAAAAGGGGTAACTGGCAGCAACATATAATAACCTGAAAAAACAAAACTAGAGTGGATAGTTGAAACTGTGGGTCAATTAGTTATATCAACATACTCCAACCTCCTAAATATGCCAGAAAGATAAGACAGTAAAATAACAATTTAAAGAAGAATATTAGCTTCAAAATTTTTGGCATGACAGAGACATTTAACGGGATAAAGACAAAGAAGATATCCGCGAAATGACTGAGAAACAAAACCTTATAAGAAAATTGCAGACATCATCAGTGATTTGACAAGGCAAGGCTCCTAAATGTGCTGATGAGAAATAAAATTACCTTCCGACACCAGGAAACATTTTTCCATTTTGAATAAGAAATCGATCTCTTGCAATCACGTAGGACTCCAACATTCTTTCATTAACTAACAAAGTACCTGTAAGGTATAAGCACTGCATCACACGCTCAGCAGGTTTAAGCATGTCTCTTTTAAATATTTTATTCATTGAATTCTGGTTATTCTAGATAAACACGTTCTACCATACTTTGGAAGATTACAATCCTATTTTTGATTGAAACTGAAAAGAGAACTCAAAAAAATCATATCACAAGCAAGAATGTCCAGTTCAATAGATGATAGCCCCTCTTTTTCCTCTTCAACATCTACACACACACCCAGCTTTCTTTTTGCAAAATGCTGGACTGCATTTGACTCGTAATGAACAAAGTAGCCACTCCTGAAGTCCTCTATAACTTTGACCCCCCATTTCATTATAAAGAAAAAAGATGGAGATAAGTGACAGAACCAAAAGTATGCTGTTCAGATAACTAAAATGAAAACCAGAATTGCAAGAAAATAACAGAATTATTTTTTGGAGTTAAAGAAAAAGAGTACTCATTTTTATAGGCCAAACTGCAGGAACCTATTGTTTTAGTTAGCTATCAGATGCAGAAGCAAATATTACAAAAAAGGAAAGAAAAAAAAACTTCTTTCATGATTGTCTTATATGGCATCTGAGAATGAAGTTTCTGGCAAAAACTGCAGCTGTCTGTAGTAATAATGTAATATAGGACTTCAGATTCTACAATATGAAAACAAATATAACAAATGCTGAATCTGAGTATTTTTCACCATATAAGGAAAATAGTGGACAACCAGCCAATAAAAATTTAAATGCAACTCAATTTGCAGTATGAAAGTTTTTTGGATGTGTATTGGCTACTGGATATGTGTATTTGTCTTTTATGCTCTCAGGTTTTATAGGCAATTGAAATTGTTCCTAGCACAAAGAAAAACATGGATCTTCTCTTCATTTTTTTGGTCAACAGATTGCATAAGCATTTATCGGTCAGATGTTGCCATTGTCTTAATCTTTCATATACTCTCCATCTTTAATAGAATAGGTTCTTGTGAAATATAATTTAACAGCAAGCTTATCTTTAGTTGTTTCGCAAATAATCAATCAAATAATTAACACTGATATAGCTATAGTGATGCTTCTTGAAGAACTTTAGTTGCCCATCCAGGGGAATAACCTAAAGTTCTAACAAACTTGCAGCACGACCAAAGTACACAAAATGCTCCATCTGAAAAGTTAACATGATCTATAATGAACTAAAAATGTGATTAACTAGACAAGCTTACCCATTGGCTCAGAGATCAAAATATCAGCTTTCTCAGGTAACTCTACATCTTCAACCTTTCCTCTGATTACCTAAACATCCATAGATGAAACATTAACAAAAAAGGAATAAGAAGAGCACTACCAAGATACTATATAATATGTCAGATAGATGGGAAAAGACACCGGAAAAAGACAAAAGAACAAGCAAGCAAGCAATCAACAACACCTCAATCCCGTACTAAGTGGGATCAGGTTAAACAATTAAAAGAGCACTTACTGTAATTCTCTCATTTAGCGATGGATTTCCAGCAATAAGTTTTCTTGCATATTCGGCCATTTCAGAAGCCTCTATGGCATAAACGTGTTTTGCACCAGCCTATGAAGATTTTTGGGTGTGGAGTGATGGGAAAAAGAAAAGATATAGAGTAGAGATATCAGCATAACTGGCTGACCATGGTTGATATCATTCATGGAAATACACAAGATGCATTGGTACAAACAGATTACCTGAGCAGCAAATAATGACAAAATGCCACTACCAGCACCAACATCAACCACTACGCGACCAAGAAAATCAGCACGGTTTTCAATTACAGCAGAGTAATAGGTTCCTGCAAGTTTTCAAAATGGAAAGAGTTCCGTGACATTCTAAGAGTAACAGAAGGGAGCACATCATCTCATGACGCACTATGAACCTCTATAAGGAAATTCCCAGGTCATGATAGAAGGGAAAACATAGAAAATATGAAAGTTCAGAATACTACCTGTCCTTACAAAATCCTGCAACATATTCTGCTGATGCAATAGCTGCCCATAGTAGTGAAAATACATTTTGGCAGAAGATGCCTCTATTTTGTCATCAAATTTGCTTTTCGAAGTTGATACTGCTCCATTTGTCAAAGGACATTCTGAAAAAAAAAAGAAGAGAAGAACAAGTTACATTTACAACAAGTCAGCATTATTTATTCTTATATCAAAAAATTATTAGCCCACTTATGGTACTTTTGTGGTGTAAGAAACAACAGTGTAATTATCTTAAGAGATTGAAAAGCAGTTACTTGCAGATTCTTTTTCATTAAGTAATTACAGTTAGCTTAACTGAGAGAAGTACTACAGATGTCCTTAAATGCTTTGATCTTACGTAATCAAGTCATCAAAAATGGGGAAGTAACATATCATGGTGAAATATTTCTAAGTTTTTGGCAGGAACCATATTATTTTTTTGTTTTGTTTTGATAAGGTCAAATTTTATTAATAAGATACCAAGATGGTACAGGGAATGAACCATACTTCTTTCTTATTTGCAGTAAGAGCAGTTCCCATTTTATTTACACGAGCTAAAGAAAGAAAAATCATTCATTATATACTAAATGGCGAATTGTATACCTAGATTAAGCTAAACATAGTCAATATCTTCTTCTTCTTCTTCTTCTTTGATAATATAAACGTAATCAAATATCTGAAACCAGCTTTTTCTTATAAGGAAGTCAAATATCTAAACTGTAGTTTTTGTGGGGAATAAAAGCAAGTGGTTTAGAAAAACTCAACAAACAAATTAGTAATCCAAGGCAACCACTAGTAGAATTTATGACAATAACCAATCAAATGTTGAAAACACTTGGCAGATTATAAGGCTCTTAATACCTCCGGACATGTTAGGAAAGTAACTACCTAATCTATCTAATTCAATAACTATGCTTCCATCTCACGACTAACAATGGATTAAAAGCACTTTACTGCAGTTTAATAGAATACCTTTACCAATCAGGAAAAAAAGCCATAAACAAAGTCCAGTAAAAGTAAAGATACTGTCCACAACACTTCAAACATTCACAATTAGGTATCTAAGTAAATAATGTCATGTAGAGAATGCTGTCAAATAACAAGTGTTATTTTACCACACAGAATCATGAGACTGGCGTCTCAGTAACCACAATATCTAGACAACTGCAAAGAATCAAATAAATCTTAAACAAACAAGAAAGGCTGCAGTTGTTATTGGAGAGGAGAATGTGGCTACTCCACAAGGTTGCATGGAAACTTGGTACAGAGCAATTGCAGACATACATCAAAACAGACCTTGAACAACCACTTCCTTCTTCCATTGCTCAAATGCACAATGGAAGGCCCTACTTTCCTCCTCGTTTCTAAATTGAATGTTGATTCCCCTTGAATATGTTTTCTGGTTCAAAAGACCAAGGTTAATGCATAACATTAATATGACAACATCAAATTTCACAAACATATTCCAACGCAAACTTAAAATAAGTACGTTTGACTTATTTTCTAGAACAAGATATGTGATGTATAACAATTGACAAGTCCACATATTTTACACATATGTAACTGTGTAATCCTTACGCAACATGTTATTATTAATATTAAATTGAACACAAGTTTGCAGTACTACATGTTTTCAGAATTATGCAGATTGCAGTGTACTGCTTGGTCATCTACAAATAAATATATGAGCATGAGACTCGTAAAGGTAGCATATTCTTTTAATATATGATCTTTTAATACTACTGCAATTATGGTAGGTAATAATTAGAAGTTTTTCTTGCTAATCAAAATCAAATGAAGTGGTGGTATTCCTAATAGTCCGTTGATGGTATAATATTCACTAGAATAATCATCATCGACAAAAGGTACCACAACATCACTACATCTCTAGAAATCCTTACAGGACTGAACTGGATTTTAAATTTATTAGCAGGTAAAAAACAACTAACCAGTCCAGTAGCACAATATAATACAACCTTATGCGCTATATATCATACCTCTTTATTGGTGTCAGAAGCTTCAGATACGCATAAAGATTCAGCAGGGCCTAGCTTGAATAACTGGAAAAAAGAAACAAGAAGCGAAGTTAAGATAATTCCCCTCAAACACATAGCTAAAGATAAATTCCTAACGAGCAAGCATCAGTTAAAGTTATCATCTTTTCAGTTTATTCGCCATTTTCTGCACTTATGGTCATTCTGTTTGACTGTTGGTTACTGACAAGAAAACGTGAGAGAAAATGTACAAAATGTGAAAGCCCCACCACAACTTCAACTAATTCAATAAGGTTATTCATGTATAAGAAAATGCCAAAAATGTGAGCCAAAAATCACCATCATTATTATTACTCCATACTTCCCATCCATCCCAAATATAATTTTAACATGGTTTGATTATTCAAATGGCTTTTTCAACTTTTAAAGTTTTGTTCTTTATAGTATATTGACGTAGTTTCCTAATATATAGTAGATTTATCTAAAAGAAATTTATGAGTTATAGTATTTTTACTAGTTTTAAAAGAATACCCCCTCCTCCCAATTTACGTGATACTCTTTACTTTTTATATTTCAATTTAACTTTAAATTTTCTATTACCCTTAGTAAGATGATTTATAATAACACAAATATCACTGATTTACTTGTTTTAAACCACAAGTTCCAAAAAAAAGTTTCTTCCTTTCTTAAACTACATGCCAGTCGTCAAATTGCATCACGTAAATTGTGAAGGATGGCGTAACATGATTTGTTGGTTCAAATTGCCCTTTCAAAATTAAAATGTTTTGTTCTTTATAGTATTTTGAGAAGTTTCTAAAACATACAGTAAATTTATCTATAGGAAATTTTGAAATTTGTAGTGTTTACCTAGTTTCTAACAAAAATCAGTTTTTATCTAAATCTTCAATATTCATACATGAATAAAAATGAATTATATATACAAAACATATAAAACCTTGCCTGGGAAGATTGAAGATTAAGCACAATGGCGTCAGTTGAGCCTTGACCAAATCGAAGATCACGTGAACCGGACAGTAAAGTGAACCGAGAAAAAACCGGTTCAGTTTCCAAAACTACAGAACACGAAGAACGTAAAACCTCTGATACAGATGAAACCAAAAATTTCTGCTCTTTCTGTTTTTGCTCCATTAATACAAACTTGTGAGAAAGATATTCCAAAAAAAATTACGAAGAATTAATAGAAATTAGCATATGAATCGAAGTTAGGGTTTTGAGGGGAGAGTGAAGGTGATGTCGGACTGAGGGAGTGTGTTTATGGCGCCGCAATCTTTTCTTTCTTCTTCTTCTTGTTTTTTTATTTATTATTTATAGGAATATACTAAGAGGTAGTAAAAACATAATTAAGAATCATTAATTACGCGACTACTTTTTTTCTATCTCGGTCAAAGATTTATAAGCATTAAAATAAAAATAAATTATGTTATATTAATTACGCGACTACTTTTTTTCTATCTCGGTCAAAGATTTATAAGCATTAAAATAAAAATAAATTATGTTATAAAATAACGACCGTAAAATAAATACATAAAAGGACAAGTGGAGAGGGAGATTGATATTTTTATTTAACTTTCAAACTGAAGTAATAAAAGAACTGAAATCTTCTCTAGTGCAACTTGTTTGTAAGTATTTTGTAAGCTGTTATTGTATTAGATATAGATAAGTTATCGGGGTAATATTTATTTATAACAGAGTATCGAAATAATAAGTTTCTTCGGGAGGTTTATTAAATAGATAAATATATTTACGGCGGAGTCTTATATAAATAAGCTTCTTCACGAAGCTTATTTATAACGGAGTACTAAATAAATATCCATAATATAATATATACTTATAACACTCCCTTAGATGATCATTAGAAGATAATGTGTCTCAATAAAAACCTTGAAGGAAACCCCGTGGGAAAAAACCTTAGTAAGAAAAAGAGAGTGTGTCGCGTATTTTACTCCCCTTGATGAAAACCTTATTTCAAATATTTGAGACTCGGCATTCCAATCTTGTATACCATCTTTTCAAAAATTGAATTTATAGAAAATATTATCCACTACTATTTCAGATCGATTTAAATTATTCTTATCCAACCAAGAAGATGTTGCTAGTCATTTCATTGAGTTGCTTGCAACCGCCTACATCAGTTGCTTGTAGAAAACTTCAATGGAGTATTAAATAGATAATCTCTTCATCTACGATGGAGTAATAAATTAACATCCACGATAATATTTTCATAACACTCTCCATTAGATGTTCATTATTATGTGCATTAAAACTTTACTATTAAAAAACTCGTAGGAAAAAAATCATAGTCAAGGAAAAAGAGTACACTAATAATATACATTGCAAGTTGCCTCATTAAAAACCGCACCATGAATAATACAGTGGGAAAAAACCTGAGCAATAAAAAAATAGTACAATGCAGAGACTTAGGTATATCACGACCAAGGAGTTCATCATCCTCATCCAATAAGAATGGATTCTTATTCACTTCAAGTGAACTAACAAATTATTGGTGTACTCAATGAGTGCGATTTGTCCATGTAAAAGCATTATAAGACCCATTTGTACATGTAGATTGAATGGATAAAAATTTCGTCTGCTAAACGTTCAATTTGCAGACTAAAACAATTTTTGTGTTTTCAAGATCTTTCATCTCAAATTCTTTCTTAAGATATTCAATTGCCTTTTGGAGCTCTTCTGGAGTCCCAACAAGACGTATGTCATCAACATAAACAGCAAGTATAACAAATTATGATAATATTTTCACTATAAAAAATACATGGACAAATAACATCACTTGCAACAAATATTTACTAAGGCGATTGTACACATGCGCCTAGATTCCTTTAAATCGTACAATGACCATTGTGATTTGATCGAGTACATTTCTCGGGACTTTGAATTATATGATTCAGACATTATATATCCTTCAAGGATTTTTATGGAGATTTAATCAAATGAGTCATATAGTTTATGACACACATTTAAATGGTATGACATCTTCACGAGTCTGGACTACTAGTCTGATCCTCACAATATTTTACAGTATTGTGCACTATATTGAATCAAATATATCGTTGACGATCATTTTGTATCGGTTCGTAAGCACATAACTTGTTGATTTATTATCACTTTTTAATTTGCAATATTTATACTACATAATTTTATTACCTTTATCGTTGGATATTTTAGGGTAATGCCATGACACATATCATTATTTTTTTGAAAAATACCTTATATAGTTGCATCTTACTAGATTAAAGAAATATTTTGAGCACAAGTTGTATATTTTGTGCTACTAAGATTTTACCGGAAAAAAACCTAAAAAAATCGGAATAAACCAAAAACCCGAGATTAAAAACCCAAGTTTTATTGGCTTGTTTGGTATTTAGATTTAATAGCCGACACAAATGATGTTGTTTGATAATTGCAAAATCTGAACCACTCTACGTGTGTACACCCTAATCCTAATAATTGAAATCTAATTATTAATGATTCAAAATGTAAAAATAAGGGTCGGGTCGGGTCGGGTCATTACAAATTCCATAATTATCCGTCGATATAAGCTTGGCTCGTTGGGCCATCCCAGTCCGTGACTTAGCAGGGATGGGCTAGAATTTTTGGAGCCCATTTGAAAATAAAGCTTTTAAGCCCAGCACGAGTAAGTGTGTGACCCGTGAGCTGGACTGGGCTGGTCCGTAGGCTAATAAAGATATGTATTTGAAATATATAAATTATAAAATTATACGACACAAAAAAATATCAGGAAGAGTATCCAAGCTTAAAGTTTACTAAGCTCGTCATAATAAAAGTTCAAAGTATTAAACAATTAATTATTTTTAAAAAGTTAATTTATTCTTAATATTTAACTAATTAATATTGCATACGAATTGTAGATGTAGATGAAAGTGAATATATCAAGACAATCTTCTCACAAGCGATTTCAAATGTTTGATGAAGATGATGTGTTGGATATCATGTAAGCATCATGGACGTTCTCTTGAATAATCTGTTTTGAGTATAGGTATTAACCGGGTGGGTCGAGCCGGTCCGGGGCCAGTGTATTTTTGACCCGTACGTGTTGTGGTTCGGACTGGTTCCGGGTTAGTTCTTAACGAGTTTTACGGGTTTGGGTTCATCCGCATAAAAATTGAACCGTAAGGATTACGGGTTAGTGTATTTTTTTTTGTTGGGAATTTTGTATAACTATTGTAACTTATATTAATAATTTGTACTAATTTAAAGAATACGAGGTAGATGAGAAAAAAATGCACTTATAAATTGCAAGTGCTACATTTATTTCAAAATTCAAAATTAAAGTTTGCATTTAAAAAGTAAATTAATAAAAAAATAGTAAAACTAAATTTTCATGCATAATAACTTAATAATACTTCAAATTAATCTAACAAACTAAAATATTAAGCATAAATACGTCTAATAATTTTAAAATAACACAAATTATGAGAAAAAATATTAAATATGAATTTCCGGAGGACGCTCAAGATAATACTTTATATGCCTCCTTAAACTGCCTGTGCCAGAATCTGAACGAAAATTTAAGACTTGACCACAGTTCTCGCCATTTAATTTCTGACCTTCTTCATTTTCTTCTACCACCTCAAAGTGTTGCCAAACACATGAGCGCACTCTAGAATTACGAGGCATGATTTAACTTGAATTGAGATTTGAGATTTTAGAAATTGAGATTGAGAATTAAAGTATTGCAAATTGGAGAATGAGAGAAATTGAGATTCAGAAATGAGATTTGAGTGAAGAAATGAAGAAGAGGAGGAGGTATTTATAGATTTAAAGAAGGTTAATTTTGTAAATTCAAAAAAGGTTAAAATAAAAAAAAAAGTTGCTATTTTCGCAATTAATCCGTTGGCTAACATATATGTGCACAATCTCACTAAAGCCAAAGGATAGTAGGTCCCCTAGATATGAAAATAAAAATTAAAAAAAATAAAACTATTGCCATTATTCCGGGCTGGTTAAACCGGTTACATGTACTGTTCATCCGAACTGGGTTTACCAGGTCCGGTTAATCGGTAGAAAATTTTAAACAGTACAAACCCCATTAGCCCCCCAACCCAACCCACCCGACCCCTTATGAACCGGGCCGGCCCAGTCTAGTTTTAACCGGTTTGGGCCGGTCCAGTTTCGGGTTGTGACGACCTAAAGGTCATCACTTGTTTTCTTAGTCATTCAAGCTTTTGAGACCTTGAAAACCTCGATTCACGTGCACAATCCGGGCACGAAGCAGAAAAATTTTTATGTTGAAATATATGAATTATGTGAAAAATTTGAAGAATTTTGATATTTATATTGATATAATTGACTTTGGTCAATATTTTTGGTAAACGGACCCGGATCCATGATTTGACGCTCCCGAATGGTCCATAGAAAAATATGGGACTCTGGCATGTGCCTGGAGTCAAAATACGAGGTCCAGAATCTGGGTAAATGAATTTTTCTTTTAAATTATTTTCTGAAAATGTTTAAGGAAAATGAAAATTAAATTTGATCAAAAAGCAATGGTGTCGGGCTCGTATTTTAGTTCCGACGCCCGGTACGTATCACATATTGGTTAAGCACATCCTGTAATGTTTTGTTGAAAACGGATGTCGTTACGTGTTTCGACCTTAAATTGAAAAATTAGGAAGTTTATGAAATTTGAATGATTTCTTGGATTTTAAGGCTCAATTCATTGATTTTGATGTTATTTTGGCGATTTGATCGCTCGACCAAGTTCGTATGATATTTTTGAGTCAGTGTGCATATTTGATTTGGAGCTCCGATGGCTCGGGTGAGTTTCGGATAGGTATCAGGGTGGTTTTGAACTTAGAAAAATTGCAGAAAATGTGCAGCAGACATTCCTACCAGCACATGGGGTCGGTTGTGCTGATTCTACACTCTGCGCTCTTTTGCGCAGATACGACGGCAGCAGCAGCAGTAGTGCGAGTGTTGGTATTCCGACTACCGAGACATCGAGGTAGCCTTGCAGGCGTCCACAGTTGTCTCTTCTATCTTTATTTTTCAGCCTGTTATCTCATGTATTCGAGACAAACAATTTTATATTTCCTTCAGACGGTTATGTGTTGTATTCTTAGAAGTTCATGAGTATTGTGACACTAGTTCCTGAAAAGTGATTTATATTTGGATTTCGGTATCGCATCTAATAATATTTACTAAGTCTTCTGCTAAATTAATTTATTCCGCTGTAATTATATTATTATTGCTAAATGGTTTAAAAAGAGAGTTGTAAAAATGGATAGATAAGTAAGAGTTGGCTTGCCTAGCTTCCATTAGTAGGCGCCATCACGACTCTCGATAGTGGGAAATCCGGATCGTGACACGTGTCAACCCGGCCTGTTAACCACATATAGTTTTTTTTTTGTTTAAACCCCTCCCAAATTAGGAGGATCTATAGTGTTTCCACACTTCCCCTCCACGGTGACTCGAACCCAGGACCTAACGGTCGTAGGTGGAGGTGCTTACCAACTGAGCAAGCCTCACTTGTCCCACGTATAGTTTTGAGTTTTAACTTTTAGTGAATGAAATATGTCTTTTACTTTTTTTATTGTTTATTATATACTGAAACAATATAAAAAGTTATTAAGTATTGTGAAAATTTTCAATAAGGTTTTTTTAACTTTTAAATATTTATCTATTTTATGTTAGAATTTAAAGAAAAATATTTTAAAAAATGATGAGCCAGCCCGTGGTGGTCCACATAAGGCCGGAGTGAATTGACCATTATAAGGCGCATCAAAATTATGAGCTAACCTAGCCCAATCCAACCGGTCAAATTGCAAAGCCCACGTGGGCTAGACTGGGCTAGCTCGATCCCGCCTATATTGATAGGTGTGTCCATAACAAGTGAATTGCTTTAGGAAATTTTACCACCTATAGAATATGTTAAGACCTAATTATAACATATAAATACCTTTTCAAAATTTTACATAATATAATAACCTTTTCTATTTTTGTAGCAAAAAATCAAAATTTAATGATTTCCTATATTTAAGCCTTATTTTTCTCAATCCAGTATAACTTCCGTTACTATTTTCACGCTAAATACATATTAATACACTTAAATACAATTTGGCATTTATAGCAATCCCAAATTATGCGGCGGATCTTAATGTTGTATTATTAAATACAACTTGTTTAATACACTAAATACATTATAGAATACCGTAAAACATTCCTATATCATGTAATATTAGAAATGTTTCTATTTATTGCTAATTAGGTCTTTATGAATGCTCTTTATGAAAAATTCTCATTGCTTTATTGCCGAGTGTCGGGTCGGGTCACTACAAAAGTACCCATTTTGCTCATTTCAAAATTCAAATTATCTTTCCTTTTAGACCTCCCAATTTCACCATTTTTGGTATCCTCATCTTCTCTCTGCTGAAAGATTAAGTAAATCCTCTCTCTTTTCTGTCTGTCTCGTGGCGCTACTATCGAATTCTGAACAAAATGGTACACTCATTTTCTCTATCAATTCTAATTTTCAAATTTTCTACATTGATTTCTTCGTTAAGTGATTAAATCCCCAAAAAGTTACCTTTTTCTCCTTTTTTTCCTTTCAGATTTAGGGCTTATATTGACTCCGTTTCTGTTTGCATTGTGATTTTTTTTTTGTAATAGGACTGAATTTTATTAACGGAATTGCTGCATTTGTTTTGTAGATTCAGTTCTAGCAATTATGAAGATTAAAATTTTAAACCCGTAAAATTTCCTCTTTTTCATTTAAAATGTCAGTTTTCTTGTTGTATTTTGTTTTCTTTAGCTAAAGGAGGACTGGAGTTGAAGCAAATTTGTGATTATTGACTCGAGTGAGCTCAATAAAATAACCAACAAAAACAATTAGGGCTCCCAAAGTTGAGACTGGCTATGCCGAATTGTTTATATCCATATTGTTCTATTTGGTAATAATTTCAATTGTAAGACAAAGTAGAGGCTCTTTCGAGGTGCTCTAGATTTTGCACTTAATAATACTGATCACTGAAGCGCAGATCTTTAAAGTTCTTAAGGTACTCGAACCCGAAACCTCTGGTTAAGTTTGGAAGGATCTTATCCGTCCCACCACAACCACTGGTTGGTGGATAGCAGAGGCGGATCTAGGAAGTAACTCGATGCGTTCAACCTTTAAGGTTTTTAGCATTAAACTCATTTGTATTTATAAAATTATGGATTCAGAACTGCTATTTATTGCATACTTAGTTAATTTTTACTCATAAGCTTATGCTCCGCGCCGAAAGTACTGATTCAGATGAACCAGTTGCTGCATCCACCTCTGATTGTTAGTAGACTCTATAATGTCTGTGCTGACACTACTTTGTTTTTATAAATGAAAAATTTCGACCACTTCCGTATAGTGTATGAACTAAGAGTCAAGATTTCTGTTAGAAGTGTGTGAAAAGGTTTACTGAGGTGCATATGCATCACCTTGTTCTTAATGAAGTCACAAATATGGTACTTGCATTTTTTGGGAACCTGCATACATGGAAGCTTTGTTGTCATGTGCTGGTTGTCCCGAGGCTACCATGTACTATGTTACTGGGTATATCATTGCTTAGCATTCTTTTTTAGTTGACAGTTATAATTTCAATTACAATACCATGCTTTGAATACTTGGAAAAGGATTATTGTCGCGAACTCTTTGAGACACTTTATTTTTGATATCCAATCAGTTGCCTTGAAGAATTAAACTTAGCAATTCAAGATAAATATATTTGTTCAATGCTGATTAGGGCATTTAGTTTAATAGATGCATGAAAGTAGTCCATGCGGAGATAGAGGTCGGGTCATCTGATTAATTCATCTAGACTCCCCCCCCCCCCCCAAAAAAAAAAAATGAAAAAGAGAATGAGCTCTCAGTCAGTAGTATGTTTTATTCAAATGCATGTTCTTCTGTGTCTGAGCTGCCGTATTGGCACTCTTCTAAACGTAACTATCACAATTTTCTGGCAGGATGGGCATGATGGAGATAATTCAAAGCAAAGCACTGCTGATATGACTGTGTTTGTAAGTTTTCTGGCAAAGACAACTCTAATTTCTTTAATTGATTAGCTTAAGGCTCACTCTCCTGTGCTTAGCTTGCTAACAATCTCTGAAATTTCTAATCATCTCAATCTGTTCATCACTGAGTTATCAAACGTGATTACTTGGAAATTTGGAGTCAAAAGTTAGTTTCTTTTTCATAATCAAATTAAAATTCTGACATACAATCTGGCCCTTTAAAGAGCTAGCTTTATTCATAAATATGGCTTTATCATGATGCTAATACCATAACATTTGGATCAATATTTGTGCACTTGACGTATAACATATTTGGTATCGCTGCCCCTTTTTTTGGTCTCTGATAGATTTCACTAGCACATCATTTGACAGAAATGAGAACTTGCATTTATGCTAGCTAACTCTTACTACCTCCCTTCTCTTCCAGGTCCAGAATCTTCTTCAGCAAATGGTGAGTCCGGTCACTCTGCAACCCCTTGGATTCTTCACATGTATCAACTAGAATTATCTAACTGATATTTCTCTCCTTGCAGCAAACCAGATTTCAGACAATGTCTGAATCAATCATCTCGAAAAATATCCTTTTTTAAATTTGATGTTCTCAGCTATCTGATCCAGTTGTTGCTTACATTAGTGTCATCTAAAATGCATTTAGTGTTATATATAACATTCCGTAGAACTGTGAATTCAAGAATGTGTTAACTACCTTCATGGTTCTTAGGTTCTTGAGTGGCTCTTTCAACTTTTTAGGTCGGAAGGGGTTCTGTTCTGGTAATCCGTCAACATAATCTAACCATGCTTTGTCTCTAAGAAAAATTTAAAAGGGGTTTCATTACTGTTATCAACTACAACCTTTTAGTATGTTGCTCTTGCTTCCAAACCTCTTTCATACTAGTGAGAGTTCTCATATTGGATGATTTTCATATCAAACTGTTCCAAATACCGCTTTATATTGTACAGGGCATCTACCTCTCTTTTATAGTTTTATTAGATCAAGCTTGAACAAAGTATGTTTAGTCCTTGACAAGGCTTCACTTGACGAGATGGGAAACCGGATTGATGAACTTGAACAAAGCATCAACGATTTGAGAACTGAAATGGGTCAAGATGGTGCTCCATCGCCTTCGGCATCTTTGAAACCAAGAGAGGAACCGAAGACACCGGATGATAATGCATAAGGAAGTGATGATACTTCAAGTTGTTCTTGGAGCCAGTTGGCATGTTTGTTATAACTGTTTAGATTTGAAGGTCTTGTCCCATAATGTCTGCTATGACATTTGGTTTATAATGTAATACATATACTGTGTACATGGCTTCTTGGGTTGAAAGATATTGACTTGTGTTGTTGGTCATTGTTGAGGTTATCGAAAGACTGCATACGATAGACCCTTGTAGTCCGGCCCTTCCCCGTATCCCGCGCAAAGTCGGAGCTTAGTGCACCCGACCGCTAAACGTCAGTGAGTTATTTGTTGAGATTTGTATCTTCAGAATTGGTGCTAAATTTGAATATCTACACTTTTTTTGTTTCTACTTGCTTTTGTATAATCCTTAAATTGGGGGTCTTTCGGAACAACCTCTCTACTAGAGGTAAGGTTTGCCTATACTTTACCCTCGCTAGGCCCCACTTGTGGGATTTCTCTGGTTGTGTTGTTGTTTTGTATAATCCTTCTTTGTGTCTTCTTTAGATTTCGGACCAAATTTGTCCCAGTACTTGAAAGATTGTTTATGCAGCCAAATCTATTTATAGTAGTTTTGTTTGTCGTGATATTTTTTGTGGCTTTTTTAGCGATTGGTTGTTATAATAATACTTTATGTTCAAATATTATTTGATTGTTATCGACAAAAAATATTCAATAAATCACTTTTTAACCTTTTTAATGTTAAAAAGGATAAAAAAAGGATATATGTGCAGTTCTTTCAAGGTAATGAAATCTTTTAATTGGAGGAGCAAGGCTTGCTTTGTAGGGCATATAAATCATATCTCTAGAATTGTTAATAAGTGTTTGCATAATCTTTATTTCTAGTGTAAAAGCAGTCCCTTAGTTTAAGGAAAATTTTTCAGATTCATTTATTGACTAGAAAAGTTTTTGCAATTTGATTTGGAAGAAGAAAAGCAGAATGTTGTATAGTGCAAGTTTTGTTCTCATTATTAACTAGTGAATTATAATAAAAGACCTTAATAGATTTAATAATAATTTTTAAATATTTTTAGAGTAATACAAATATTTTATAATTTAAACATTTGAAATACTATTTTACTTTTTCTTTTTTTGTTATAGTATGAAATTGGGAAAGAATTAAAAAATTCAAAAGAGGAAAAGATGTGATGAAAAGTGATTCGCAATTCGAATTTTCTGCAGTTATTTTCTTTCTGTTCTCATTACTTTATTCCTTTCTTTAACTTTTTACTGTTCTCTTTCTTTTCCTTTTAATTTCTCACACCTTCAAAATTTGCAGCCCTCTCCATGGCATCCTAAATCCCGCCAAAATAACTACTTAAACAAATCCTTTTTTTTAACCCAGTTTTTCTTTCAATTTTTTTTTAGTTTTGATTATTTCCCCAAATAGGAATGGTGGTATTTGGGATGTGCCACCTGCTTTCTCTTCCCCATTCATATATATACTAGAGAGGAAAGGCCCGTATACGGGCCCAACATTGCAGTTTTATTAAAATTATTATTTTGTTAGTATTTAATTAATTAAATTTTAAGGTTTAACAACCTATATATTATAAAATTACTTTTGAATATAAAAATATTTAGGTTGAAATCGTCTTCAAATAATATAGTAAGTAAAAATTATTTAATTTTTACTTTCAAATTGCTTTAAGATAGTAGAATAAATATGAAAATCTTGTAAATATCGATACTTCTTTTTGTTATTGTATTATTTAAAAATTGATTTTATTTTCTATATGGAAACTTCTATTTGAATAAAACAAAATTAAAAACTTTCCAAAATGAGAAAAAGATTTAAAATGAGCATTTGCACTACACAAATAGTCTAATCAATACATGCATAATGCATTTAAAGGAGAGTAGTGGCTAGAGAAATGTGGGGTCCATATATATATATATATATTTTGCATTTAAGAAATACAAACATAGAATTTTTTATGAAATGACATATATGCCCTTGGTCAACATATATATATATATATATATATATATATATATATATATATATACATACATATATATATATATATATATATATATATATATATATATATATATATATATATATATATATATATATAGATTTTTGTGATTTGAAGTAGTAAGCATTTAACATGTGTCCTCGAAATGATGCTCCAATTTATCTAGTGAAACAAGTCAAAATAGAAAAAGGTATACTTAAAACGGCAAAAAGAAAAGGGTACCAATTAATGGATGGTCAATATTAGTTTGCTTATGTCTCATTTAACAAATCCCTTTTCATGGCCTATTCTAAGTACTCGAGACAACATCGGATAGACTAGAATCTAGATCTTGCGCAATAGTATCGGATCTACTTGAATTTTTACAGAGTTCTGAGTTAAGAGAATGTTAAAATGTATATCTAACTTTATTTATACATGCTTAATTTTGTCACATATATATAAAGTCCGGCTAAGAAATACATGATAGCTATATAATATCCTTCGTTTTATCCTTTTTAAAGATAATACTTATATTACGGAATTTGGGATCTCACATGTTGGATTAATCACTAAAGTCTTATATAATTATACAATTTTATGTAGATTATTTATTCCGGAAATTAACAACTATACTCTAGTCTTTCTTATTATCATTACTTGGCTGACTGCCACGCATTAAAACACTCTATTCTGCTGAATCTAGACGTACATAAAAAAATTTGTAAGTGGCGTCAAATATAGAAGAACTGAATAAATAACTTTAATTATCATATTTTTAACAAGAAATACCTTAGTCCATTGATTGTTGAGTCTTAAATTAGAAAATGTCTTGATTTCAATTCCACTTAATCACATTTTTTAACCACAGAGGCTCTCTCAAATGTATTTGTAAAAAATACGAGCTGCTTGTGGTTCAAACCTTTGACCTCTTCGAACAAAATTAGGCATATAAGCAACACGCTAAGAGACAATATATGTCTAGTGATGTCATTATTTCTTATTTATTCGTTTCTTTACAACATTAATATATATATTTGATAAAAAATTTCGACAAAACAATATCGCGTAACACGACGTCATTGAACGTGCGTGGTGCGTCTACCCCTGCCACTGGTTTGCAATGGCATTTGTATTTTTGTGGGCGGATAATGACTCAAGAATGCTTGTACGAAAAAGGTTGAAGGACATGCCTTAACTCAACTTTTAACACAAGTAGTTGAATACTTTTACTACTTTAACATAACAAGACCTTAGTTTCTTTACTCTCATTTAGGAACTGATTCGACATCTATTATTTGTGCTTATGTAGTGGATTTTTTAAACATATATAAGGTCAAGGAAGATCTCGAGGTCAAGCGTTAGTGTTGGAGGCTAGGATGTAGTCGAACTTTTTTTTCTTCTTCTTCGTACTAGGGGTGATGCTAGTTTGATAGGGTTGATCTTAGTAGTTAATATTGTGTTCACACCATCCTTCTATTTGTCATAGCACCGGGCCTTGATTACTATTTATTGCTATTGTTTATCATCTACTTTTTTTGTTTTTTTGGTTTATGATGCCGTTATTATTTCTATAATTTCTGTTGAGGTATTAATATATTGTCTTTTTCGTCTCCTTGAATCGAGGGTCTATCGAAAATAGACTCTCTGTCCTATCGGGGTAGGGGTAAGGTCAGAGTAACACTACCCTCCCCAGACTCCACTTAAGAAATTTTATTGGGTCGTTATTGTTACTGTTATATATAGGGTTTAAACTAAACATGTTAAACGGGCCGGGTTGGACCGGTTCCGGACCGGCCCAGACTGGTAGAAACCGGAACCGGCCCGGACCGGTAGCAAAGGGGCCGAGTGGGCTGGGTTATCATGGGGTAGGGGTTAGTTCCGGGAATTTTTTGTGAACGGTTAACCGGAACCGGGTAGGCCCGGTCCGGCAAAACAGTACCCTTAACGGGTAAACCGGCCCGGTTCAACGGTCAAATTTTTTTTCTTTTTAAATTAAGATATATGTGGCCCACCCCAAACGGCTATAATCAAAAAAATCCGTTGGCCAACGGATCTATTTAAGTTTTGGCCATTTTTTTTTAAATTTTTAACACATTTTTAATTTACAAATGTAGCCTTATGTAAATCTATAAATTACCCCCCCCCCTTCTTCATTTCTCACTCAAAATTCTCATCTCAATCTCAAATTCTCTCATTCACCTATTCTCTAATTATCTAGTTCAAGACTTCAAGTCTTCAACTTCAAGTCTTAATAATTTCTCATTTCATCTTCGAATTTATTTGGCTCATTTTTGTTGAATAATTGAAATTCAATTATAGTATTTTATCATTCGGGTTTTGAACTTCAAGTTGGAATATTGGCTTGACGTTTGTTCGTGGTAACATCGGAAATTCGGAATTGCATAACCACGTGCTCCAATTCGGTGCACTCCCTCCAACTCTTTCTCTTATTAATATTTTAATTGCATATTTATTTTGAGCTTATTTATTCCTTAAATTTCACAATATGTTTAGTGCTGCTAAAAAACGTGTAGAAAAGTTACTGGTAGGGGGAGTAAAAGTAGAGGTAATTCTTCAGCATCTGGTAGTAATAGCCCAATATCTATTGTTCCCGAAACATCGCCTAATGAAAATATAGATTATGATCAATTACAAGAAGATTATGGAATAGAAGATAATGAAATAGGAATTGAAGAAGAGATATCTGCTACACCTACTAGTGCACCTAGTACTGGGGTAGGTAGTGTTGGAGTTGGTACAAGGGGTGGTGGTCGTGGCACTAGTGGTAGACCACTTACGGCTCCGACGACTAATCGTAGAAAAAGAAGTAAGGTTTGGAATTTTTTTGAATTAATTGAAGGTTCTGATAGAGTGAGATGCAAAATTTGTAAAGATTCATTTAAACATTTGAGTGGAGGAAATTTAGGGGGAACTGGAAGCTTAGTAGGCATATGAGAATTTCACACCCGATAGAATGGGGCCTAGATGGCGATGATAGTCAAACAACTATTAACCCTACTATTGGAGGGTTAGCAAAATATGATAAAATGAAGGATCGTGAGGAATTAGCGAAAATGATTGCTTTAGGTTGTCTACCTTTTTTGTTTGCTTCTTCGTCATATTATGTTACATATATTCAAAGAATATACAATCCATTATTTAAAGGTATACCTAGGAGTACTTGTAGAGCTGATATTTTCAGACTTCACGGACAATATCAAACATATTTACGTTATTTGTTTGAAAAACTTCCTTGTAGAGTATCTCTAACTTCTAATATTGGTCAAGCTGTTAATGGACGTGAATATATTACTGTTACATGCCATTGGATAGATGATAATAATGTTATGCAAAAACGTATTATTGCTTTTAGATATGATGAAGATCAAAGTCATACCGCTGTATTTATAAGCAACACTATTTGTGAAGTTGTAGAATTTTATAATCTCAAACAAAAAATATTATGTATGTCTTTTGATAATGCTTCTAACAACACTGCCGCAATTTCAATATTAAAATTGCATTTGCAGCCACCTGTTAATGAAACTTTTCATGTTAGGTGTGCATGTCATGTGTATAATTTAATTGTTAAAAGAGGCCTAGATTTATTTTCAACAGAGATTAGTCTTGTTAGAAGAGCAGTTGGTGTAATTCAAGGAAATAATAGACATTCTAGAATAAGGGAATTTAAAGATAAGTGTGTCCAACATAACCTTCAACCTCGATTCATGCCAGAAGAAATAGTTACTAGATGGAACTATACATATTTATTTTTAAAAGTTTGCTATAAATATAGATATCCAATAACTGAAGTTGCTAATGCACATTGTACGAATCCAAGTCGTATGTTAACAACTGATACTTGGGCGGTCATTAATGATGTTGTTAAATTTTTACATAAATTTTATATTGCTACTGTTGAGTTTTCTGGATCTTATTACCCTACTATTGCTATGGGTTTAGTACATATAGCGAAAATTTCTTTTCTACTCTTTGAATTTAAGAAAAAAGAAAAATATACGGCTGTTGTGACAAATATGCAAGACAAATTCAAAAAATATTTCTTTCCAATTCCTCCGATTTACTTAATTGGTGCAGTTTTAAATCCTTCAATTAAAATGTCCGATTGTCATCAATTAATGAATGCTTTATATACTTATATGGAGATTGGGGAAACTGAAACCCCAAATTTATATACTTCTATGAACAGTTTAAATGATTATTTACAGCAATTATATAATTATTATGCAAATGTAATTGATAAAGCTACAGGTAATGTTAATAATTCTATTATGCAATGTAGCACTTCTGCTACATTGACTGAAGATGAAGGATTAGATGAAAGTTTTAATATTTTTTCTACTTTTTCTAACACTCAAACAAGTTGCAGGAACATTGATGAACTTCAATTCTACTTGCAGAAACAAAATGAGCCTCGCACAAAGGATTTTTCACCGTTGGGGTGGTGGCATGAAAATGGAAAGCAATTTCTTGTTCTCTACGCAATGGCTAGGGACGTGATGAATGTGCCAATTTCAACTGTTGCATCCGAGAGTGCATTTAGCCAAGCAAGACAACAACTTGGAGATACGCGTCACTCATTGGGAAGCAATGCTTTGGAAGTTTTAGTATGTATGAGACATTGGATTAGATCGGAAAGAAGAAATCAAGGACATGAAGATGTTAAGACGAGGAACTTGGAGATATATTAACAAGTGGTCACCCATCCGAATTAAATACTCCAGAAGAAGGCCAATCAGTTCATATTGATTATGATGAACTTAGCAGGACAATGCAAAATATTTGAATTTACTTATTGTTATTTGTTCAAGTCTTAAAAGATGTAAACATTCAATTTGTAAGTTTCAAATTTGAGTTATGAAATATGAAATAAAAGAAGCACTTGCAATTTGCAGCAAGTGCAATTTTTCTCATATTCCTTCTATTCTTTAATTTATATTTTAAAGTAATAGAAATTCTTAATATAACTTAAATTGAAACTTTAAATTTGAAATTCAAAGTTAAAGTGTTAAATTGAAACTTTAACATTTTAATTTTGAAATTCAAACTTAAAATCTTAAATTGAAACTTTAACAATTTAATTTTGAAATTCAAACTTCAATGTTTCAAACTTAAATTCTTAAATTGAAACTTTAATTTTGAAAATCAAACTTAAAGTGTTAAATTGAAACTTTTATTTAGAAATTCAAACTTAAAGTCTTAAATTGAAACTTCAATTTTTAAATTCAAAGTTTCAAACTTAAAGTCTTAAATTGAAACTTTAATTTTTAAATTATAACTTAAACTCTTAAATTAAAACTTTATAAGTCTAACTTAATTTTGAAATACAAACTTAAAGTCTTACATTGAAACTTTATAAGTGCAAGTTTTTCTCATTTACTTTGTGTTCTTTAAATTAATACAAAGTTACAAACTATTAAAATAAATTATTATAGTTATACGAATTTACAAAAAAATTTAAAAAACGTTAAACCCGGCCCGGCCCCTTTAACCCGTAACTCGTACGGGTCAATTTTTACCCGAAAATACCCCAACCCGTTAAGCCCGCTAAGAAGGAGCCCGTAACCGGCCCGGTAAGGAACCCGTACATGTTCAAAAAAATTGGGCCCGGCCCGGCCCACCCGTTAGACACCTTACTTTAAACCAATTTCAGAAAGTTTAGATTCTTATTGCCACTACTTAGCATACACTGGTTAAAAAGTTAAATGGTTCATTTTTCTTAACTTCAAATGAGTTAGGTTATTTACGTAAAGAAGCCAGGCGAAAAGCGCACACGAAGATTATAAATAATATGTTAAAATTGAATCAACGACTTTACGTATGAAGTTTACCTGGTCAATAAGAGGGGGTACTTTCAATGAGAAGAATATGAGAGAGCCAGGGGTGGAACCAGAAATTAGTGCTACCTCCATTTCCAATCCACCATTTTGAGCCTTTAAGTATTGGTGGGGTTACCTGAAAATAGAACTGATTTCACTCTAAGTCCTGACAACGGGTCACCTCTTATGAACGAAATCTGTCTGATTCTCCTATCGGGTTCCAATACGTTCACTGAGATATCGTGTGATTAAACTTCCCGAAAGCGTATGTTGACGGCTTTAGCCACCCAGTGGATAAATCAGAAATAGAGAAACAAAAACAACAATTGGACCAGAGAATGCGATTATATTATAAGGTCTCAATTGAACAGATCGAGCAAGCTCAAATTAGCGTAACATGAAACCTATTAGGCCAAAGTTGCTGAGTTCGGATGAACTCGTCGACGATGTTGCCCTTAAGGGTATAGCTTAACGGCCAATTTAGTTGGTAAAACTCAGGAGATAGGATCCAAATTTAGGAGTTTGATTAGTTACAATTAGCTTAATTTGTTAGTTATACAAAACGTGCTATGTGTTGTCTTATCTATTTTGAATTATTGAAGGATGATTCATATTTCCATATACTGAAGTTCATCTCTTTAACTAAATAAAGCTATAAAGAATCTTTTCTTACATGTCTTAGTAAACATAGTTAATGTACCTTTTCTAGTGATGAATTTTTGGTGTAATAATGTTCAAAGACAACCACTTAAAATTTTGCAACAATAAGTTAATGTTTAACATACTTAAAGTTGTATGATATCTGAATTTTCTGAAGCCACGACAATTTTTTTTTCCTGATTTTATGCATGGAATTCGCATTGTTTGTGCCGTTAATGTCTACATTAGGATAAACTGTCTACATCATATTTTTTGGAATGTTGCCCTTTCACGGATCCTATGTGAACGTAAAATGTCAATTGCAATGGACTGTCTTTTTAATTCGCATGGTTTGTGGGAAAAGAAACAAATTTGGCATATAGTTAGTTGATGGTTCAGCCGTGCCTATCTAATGCTGCATTTAGTGCACATACACAAGACTTTATAACTGGGGAGAGTACAAGGGCCCGTCCCTCTACGCTTTTCCTAATTTAAATAAGCACTTTCTCTGGTCCATTTTAATTGTCGTGATTCTTGAAAATAACTGGTCCAAAGTAATGTAATTTCTTAAGGGACGGCTAAAAAAGAAACCTGATGACTAACACGGACCGGAGGGAATACCAAACACTGAACCAAGCCATGGAGCTAACTGTATACACACTACTTACGAATATTTGTGTAAGAAGTGATCACTTCTATATATAATATTGAACAATAAATTAAAGTGTAATTATTTTTGAATTATATCAAATGGGATTATTATGTATCTTTATTATTTAAGTCGTCAATTCCTCTTAAGTTTTGTAACAAAAAGCAGTCCGGTGCACATGACATTCCATGTTCACGTAGGATTCGGGGAAAGACCGCAATCAAAGAGGTGATATAGACAGACTATCCTAATACAAGAGCTGCTTTCACGGCTATGTATTTTCCATAAAAAGGGAACTGAATGTGAAGTTGTTGTGTCGACACGTTTTGCAAGATAAACATGTAAGGAATCATGTTAAAGTGCACAAAATAAGGTATTAATAGTTATTAGGCTGTTGTTAAAGCAGATTATTCGAAGAACCAAAACTTTCTATTGTAAAGCATTGAATGATTTACTGCATACTACTCGCAGAAATCTGTTTAGATGGAAGATGGGGAAAAAAATAGAACAAAAGTATCTGAAAAGGGTAAAACAGGAGCAGGAGTATATATATATATATATATATATATATATATATATATGATGCCGACTACCGATATTGAAGCAGAGGCAAATCCAAAATTTATATTTAGTGAGTTTAGAAGTTTGGTCTTAGTATATATTTTATGTTTTTTTTTTTTGCATAATGTATCTAGCTTGTCGACTATAGTCAGTGGTAGAATTTCGCGAAGGGAGTACAAAAAAAGAAAAAAGTTAAAAAACTAGAAAAGATTGTGACTAGTGGGAATTGAAGTCGTGACCTCACAAATTTTTTAACTATGTCAAGGAAATTCAAAACATAATATATAAAGTTAAAAAATAGATTTTGCCATATATAGGCGGTGTACTTTTTCGGTGAAAGGGGATTCGGGTGAACCCCTTAAATCTGCGCCTAACTATAATTAGACTACTTTAGTCTGAAAATACCAACCTTTTCGGATCTTTGCCAAAATAAATTTATCGACTACAGTAGTCGGACGTATTTTTCTGATGTACCATTTTTTCCGACTACGTGAAAAAAGCCGGAAAGTAGTCGTAACAGATACTTTTACAACTAATTTTCACCTATTTTGGTAGTCGAAAAAAGCTATTTTCTTGTAGTGAGCTTGCTCAAATTGCTGGCTCCAAGCTCGGATAAAGGAGAGACTTGCGGTAGGCTGACAACTTGCATAAAACTACTCAATTTATGATGGAGATTTATTTGTCAATTAAAAATACAGAGAACTTCTAGTACTTTTTTCGATCTAATATTGATCTGAGATGAGCTTCAATAAAGTGAGATAGTCAATGAAGATTCGTATTGCTGACCCCAACTTGCTTGAGATTGAGGCATGATAATAGCTATGTTGTATGTATACATAATTTGAACTGCAAATGTTCAGTTAAACCTACAGAACTCGTCCTATATTCGGCTATGTAATAAAGAAGGATTATGCCCTCTAAAGGTACTAGTAATCTTGATTAATTCTTGACCATTTATTAGGTGATAATGCTTGGACTTTTAGAGGTTCCTTACTGATGAAAAAAACTAAAAGTAAAAGCAAAAAAGTATATAATTTTGGATTTCCTATTACTAAAGATGTAGGTTTCCAGCTCAAATCATGGTTAAGGAACAAAAGAATATGGATTAAGACAAGGGCATGAAAAATC
This sequence comes from Nicotiana noctiflora, assembly GCA_032618575.1. Taxonomy (NCBI): domain Eukaryota; kingdom Viridiplantae; phylum Streptophyta; class Magnoliopsida; order Solanales; family Solanaceae; genus Nicotiana; species Nicotiana noctiflora. The sequence goes on along the minus strand of JASVEL010008419.1, from coordinate 6,999 downwards.
ATGTCTACTTTCTATTGAAAAAGAATTTGATGTTACTTAAAAGCATTGATATGATTTGTTGCCAAACTACTTCTTGGTGGTCCTCATATTTGCTAAGAAAGTGGATTTTTTCTATTTAAATCCTAAAGCTTTTACATTTTACAAGAAGTTCAACATTTGATCACTTGCCATGTTTTTCATTACCCAAATGACTAAAGACTTGCAACAAGTGAAATTCTTACATATTTCCCAATGATTTTCCTAGTAGTCAAGACCTTTAGGATGCTAATGCTTTTTTATTTTTATTTTTTTATTGCCAATTAGTGTCGAGTTCAGAATTTAGATGTTGTGGGCTATGACCCGCAAAAACACGTATTGGTTCAGGAAAAGGATCCCATGAATATTTGGTGTTATTGTTAAACCAGGTCGAATACTTTATGAAATGGGTAGGGTGGAGTAACAAACACTATAACCAGAAGGGTTATTTCACTAGCAGCATCCAAAATGCTTGTACGAACTCAATTCATTATTTCGTAATGTAATAGAAAAAAATGTAGAAAGGGCTCTTAGATGGCAGAAATCATTGATAATACACAACATATAACCAATTTAACGGAACAAGTTGATTTTTGTATTGGATTACAAATAGAGAGAAATCGTGGATATCTCATAAAAACGCCACATAACTTTCAAAATGGAAGCTATCCTATAGATGTTGTATTCATGCCTGTTCGAAACGCGAATCATAATATTCATTCTTATGAGAATGAGAATGAAAAATAAGAGATACTTTTTCTCAAAATATGGATAAACAGAAGTTTAACTCCGAAGAAGCACTTCATGAAGCATCCCGAAATTTAATTGCGCTCTGACAGAGCTGATCGTCGCACCTAACTTCTATATCCCATTATCCATATATCTCCTTACCGTTGTCGGTCTAAGTAGAAGGTTGCTAAGTCAGATGCCCGGTGAACACATTCTGATATGAGAGAGCGAGTTCTGAAATGTAGACTTTATAGGTTACATGTGCGAGCCGTGAGAACAACCATTAATGCTTGCATTAGGGTAGACTGTTTACATCACACCCCTTGGCGTGTAGCCCTTCTTCGCACCCTATCACTACAAAAAAGGGGGAAAATCAACTACCAAAACCACCCAGTGTTGGTCGGTATTGGTGACCGACCGAAAATCGGTCGATTCTTGGCAGTCGATAGAGCCAACTGACCGACTCGGTTGGTCAATTAAATTTTACAAAGGACCAAAAAAGAAAGAAACTGCCGAAAAACCAAGTGAAGTCGGTCGGTACTTTTAGTTATATAATTAAAAAGTGCACCATCTAGTTATCGAACCAGGATCTGTACTGTGACAAGATACTATTCTACCACTAGACTATTGGTGCATTTTTGTTTAAAACTTTATTTTATTTATATTCTTTAAATGCATTTTCACGTGAAAATAACCTACCGATTTTGGTCGGTTTTATTATAAAAATAAAATTACCGACCTAAATCGGTTGGTTTTTTAAAATGACCGACCGAAATAACTGACCAATTTCGGTCGATTTTCTCATTATTAATTTTAATTTATTTTTAAATGAAAAACCGAGGTCGGTTTCTAAATATAAATTTTGCGGGATACAAAAATAATTTCTCGTATTTTCTTGCCAAACAAAACCGACCGAAATTTGTTGATTTTGTTAAAAAATTAAAATATTTTGAAAAACCGACACTTTAGGAGGCCAACTTTATCATTTTGTTAACTTGGCAACCATATCTTCCCCTTCTCAACTCATATCGACAGAATTGTACTTGGTTTATGCTTTCTGACTTAAAAGAATTCTTAAGCAGCAGATGCTATTATCCATCCAAAGGAATATGATGTATTGACAGTAAATATTTCTGTTCAATGTTGTAATATCAAGATTCTATACTATAAGTTTTTTAAAAGCAGCATTAGATGCCTCCTACACTTACACATGAGAACTAATTAGAGATAATACATTAGATGCCACAGGAAATTTGGCAAATAGAATCATATTTAATTGAACCCCACCCACTAGATGCCATAGACTGTTTATTTATATACCAACAGAGAAAGATTGAAAATATGCATTCGTTGACTCACATGTTAAATATGTTTTATATCCTATCAAATTTATGTCCAAGAAAACTAAAATTTCCCAAAATAACATTCTCCATATTCTATGTTGATGAACCTGTTGTTGCGGTAATGGATTCACATACAGTTAACATTTGTTGGTGTACTAAGCTCCCGCTATGCAAGGATCGAAGAAGGGCCGGATCACAACGGTATATTGTATGCAGCCTTACCCTGCTTTCTTCAAGAGGCTGTTTTCATGGCTCGAACCCGTGATCTCTTAGTCACATGACAGTAACTTTACCAGTTACACCTAACTTATCAATCAAAAGTAAAGAAAAAAAAGCAGTTCGGTGCATTAAGCTCTCGCTAAACCGGGGTTTCGGGGCAGGGTCAAACTACAAGAATCTATTGTATGCAACCTTAGCTTGCATTCTGCCAGAGGTTGTTTTCGTGGCTTGAACCTGTGACCTCCTGGTCACATGGCAGCAACTTTACCGGTTACACCAAACATATCAATCAAAAGTTAAAAAAAAAAAAGCAGTCCGGTACACTAAACTCCGGGTAAACCGGGGGTCCAGGGAAGGGTCAGACCACAAGAGTTTATTGTATATATGCAACCTTACCTTGCATTCTGCCAGATGCTGTTTTTCTCGACTCAAACTCGTGACCTCCTCATTACATGACAACAACTTTACCAGTTATGCCGAAAGTGCGAATGAAAGGTAAGGAAAAAAGGGAAATAGTAGCAATATTTCAAAGTAAAAGGCAAGAGTATACTTGCGTTAAGCCAAATGTCTAAATCTATTGAACCTTTAATGCATTGATGTGATTGCCAAAATTTAGTGGAACAAACAACAGTCTTAACAGACTTTAAATATCTGCCTTCTGCCTCAGCTTCAGCTTAAAAACCACAGAGTGATCACAAAAGAAGAGGCAGATTATAACAGAAAGGAAGTGAAGACAAAGTTATTATAAGATGAAGAGATATGTGGAATGTTATCCAATCTTTGTTATGTTGGCAATTGATTTTGCTTTCGCAATAAGTAATATACTTCTTAAGAAGATTATCATGGATGGTATGAACCATTTGGTTTTCATCACTTATCGACAGTCCATTTCGACTATATTTTTAGCCCCTATTGCTTTCTTTCTTGAAAGGTATGAACAATATATACTTCCTACTTTTCACTTAATTATCTCAAGTTATGTTACAACTTTTCATATGTAATAATCTTCTTGTTTTGCAGAAATACTAGACCTAAACTCACCCCTCAAATCTTGTGCTACCTATTCTTGAGTGCAATTGTTGGGTAAGATTGTCTTTTTTTTGTTGTTAACTCCTTTTTGTTACTCTGCTAAAGTTTTAGAATCATAACTTTTTTGGTAGGGCATCTCTTACACAATACTTATTCCTTCTTGGCATACAATACACTTCTGCAACTTTTGCATGTGCCTTTGTCAACATGGTTCCGGTGATAACATTCCTTATGGCATTACCTTTCGGGTATGACAACAATTCGTTTCAACAAGTAAATGTAGCTCAAAAAGTTACAACTCGACCTTTTTCTTAATCGACTGATGCAATCTAATAAGGTTGTCATATGATTGTAATGCAGATTAGAGAAAATTAACATAAAACATAGAAGTGGAAGAGCCAAAGTGATTGGTACATTAATATGCCTCGGAGGCGCCTTGTTATTGACTTTTTACAAAGGCATTCCTTTAATCCATTTTTCAGACCAACAAACTGCATCTCAATCCATGGAAGAGCACATTAGTTCCTCCAAAAGAAAAGAACGATGGATTTTTGGCTCGTTGATCTTGTTTGCTGGAACGCTTTTGTGGTCCTCGTGGTTCCTTCTTCAATCAAATATTGGAAAGAAATATCCATGTCAATACTCTAGCACTGTTATTATGACCTTCTTCAGCGCCATACAATCAGCTATCTTAACTTTTTCCATTAATCGAAGACTTTCCATTTGGATTCCAAAGGAAATGATCGATATGTTGAGTGTCATTTATACTGTAAGTACACTTAAATTTCATCATATTTTGGAGTCTAAAATAACAATAATGTATTGATGTTGTCATAGAGAGATCTGATTGTAGTCTACTTGCGACAGGGCTTAATAGGTTCCGGCTTGTGCTATGTTGGAATGTCATGGTGTGTTAAGAAGAGGGGACCTGTCTTTACTTCAGCATTCAGTCCTCTTGTTCAAGTTATGGCAGCCATGTTAGACGTTCCGTTTCTACACGAGCAACTCAATCTCGGGAGGTGATTCAACACTTTCAATGCTGCTAATTTTTACCTAAGACTATGTTTCAATTCATAACATTATATACAACTGACACATATTTCTTTCAAAAAATTGAATATGATCAGTGTGATGGGATCAGTTATTGTAATCGTCGGACTATACTTTCTGCTATGGGGCAAGACTAAAGAAATTCAGAAAGTTCCTCAAGAAACTGCAGAGAAAAAGGACAAGGAGCTAAGTTTTCATGTTCATGAATCCAATGATGAACGTGCGATTCCTTGATATCAACCTCTCTGGAAATATTTCTATAGTTTCTTTGAACTAAGTTTTAATTTCTTCCTAAACATGTAACTACGAACTAAATTTTGTTATATTTTCAAGAATCAAGTTTATACCTTAATTGGATGGACATGAGATATTCTTGCCACTGTAAACGCCACAAGAAAGAAAAATCTAAGGATAATAGCATAGAAGAAAGAACTATAGTAGCAATATGTAATTATCATTTTGAAAATACAAATTACAATATGCTGCATATGTTATACTTGTTGAACTCAATGAAGCGAAGAGGAGCCTTGGCGTAGATGATAAAGTTGATGTCATGTGACCAGGAAGGTCAACGGTCAAAGCCGGGGAAACATGCTCTTGCAGAAATGCAAGGTAAGGTTGCATACATTATACTCTTGTGGTCCGGCCCTTCCCCGAACCCCGCGCATAGCGGGAGCTTAATGCACCGGACTGCCCTTTTATCTGTTGAACTCAAGAATGAAAACAGCAATACTATAGCAATGGTTTTTAGCTGAAGGGAAATATTTGACTGCAAACTTTAGTGAAAAAACGACTCGTTACAAGAGATCAAGAAAAGAGAAAAATCGGAAAAAATGGAGACAGTAAAAGAAACAATGCTCAAGTACACTATGATACTTATCCATATGGAATATTTAGTAGAAATATTAGTTTTCAACTCATATTGTCAAAGAACTTAGAACCTTGACCAGTAAAGATTGAAGTTCTGGATCCGCCTCTGATATTATCCTACTCCGAATGTTCCTTTATTCTTTCCTTTCTTCTTTTCATGTTCCATATAATCAGTTATATCCAATGAACACCAGGGTCATTAGTACAATAGCTACCACTTAACATAATGGAATTGTTGAGTGCTTGAAAATTGTTATTTACATATGTTTTCAACGCTTCATTTTCCTCCGATGAATCGCCTTCAAATCCAGCTTTCTCCTCCATCTCAGCATGCATACTGCAGGCTCCTACATTAGTACCAGCTAGAGTGATGATTCTCGTGCCATGATCATCGTCATCACTCTGGCTCGAGTCCCCTGTTGACGCCTTATTATGAACACGTTGAAGGCTGCCTAGGCGTTTCGTTAGAGCAGATAACATGTTCTTGATGTCATCGTCTGCTTGTTTTTGCTTCTCCCTATCAGGAAAAATGGAATCAGCCATGTTTGTGAATAATTTGATATGCAATTGATAATTTTTGGAATTGGTTTGGATTTTTAAGAGGATAAGAAGACAGTTTGATTATAGTTGAGGGGACCAAATGCCTTACCTGCTTGGCAATATAAGAATTTGCCTCCAAATATATATATTCTGGACATGAAAAAAAAAACAAGAAAAGCGTTGCTTGTTCAAGGGGTTTGTTATCTCTTCAAAATTTATTTCACTATATCCAGTAGCAGTTTCACTGCTTGGATTACATAATTCACGCCTATGGTTACACTAAACCAATAATAACATCTCACGTACCTTCCATATGTACTTTTATTGTTTAATCATAAGACTTAAAAAAGGGCAGTCCCGTGCACTAAGTTTTTACTATGCGCGGTGTTTGGGAAAGGGCCGAACCACAAGGGTATATTGTAATAAGCAACCTTATGTCACGTCCTTAGTTGTTAACTAAGTACACGTGCGGCACTTGACAACTCACTCACGATCTTGCACAACTTGCTCACGTTCTTGCTATGCCAAGTCAGTCTTACTACACTCAAGATCGCTAAGAGAATAGAAGAAAGAACACAAGAGAATTATTAAGAGAAGCTTTGTGTTGGAGAGAACTTGATTGTTTTTGCTTGGTTGATTAATTACAAATGAATGCCCCCTATTTATACTAATCACCTTGGGGCTAGTATGTAAATAATAATTGTTCTACAAGTCCTTCCATATTTACAAATAAGTCCATTCTCTAGAATTCTCTACAAGCCTAGAAGATTCCAAGGACTTTCCTAGCAAATTCATAAAGATCTAGGTTCTTCCTAAGAAAATGTCCATACTTCTCTAGAATTTTCTCACAAATGCTAGCCTTCTTCTTATGTAAGCTTCCACATGGTGTTAATATATGCCAAATGGTGCCTATGTGACTTAATTGCTGCACGACATTCTAACATATTAAGTACTAAATGCCTAATTGCCTCCTTATAATCCATAATTAATTGCTATTTGTCATTATTTATTTTTCTTTAGTGAAACATAAATTTTGTGTACTTGTTGACTTATGAACTCCTATTAATTATTGCATTTGTTAGAGTAAATTTTCTTTTGGAGGAACTGTTGATTTAATAAAATGGGAGTGGGTGGTACGGCTATCACAAGTGATATTGAAATGGGAGCGGGTAGTACGCCTACCACAAGTGATATTAAAATGGGA
>JASVEL010008418.1:0-61989 GCA_032618575.1 Nicotiana noctiflora | reverse complement strand
ATGATACGTAGGCAATCCACATAGGATTCGACCATTTCCATAACCAAAAAAGAAAAAAAATGAAAAACTACAAAAAGAAAAAAAAAAGAAAAATGAAAAAACCACAAAAAGAGAAAAAGAAAAGAAAATAGCAGAATAAAAAACAAAGGAAATCAATGAGTGGAATACCTTAACGCTAACCAGGTGGTTTCGTTCTGTCAATTTCCAGAAAGTCGAGGTGGTTGGTTGTGGTAAATTGGAAAGCAAGATCCAAGGAAAATGATAACCTGACATCGAAGCTGTTACGGGTGCTCAAGAGACTCAGGGTCAGAAAATTCAACAAGGATCTACTATGGTTGAGGAAAACGGAGCATTGAAACAACAAATGAACCAAATGCGTCAAGCATGGGCCAATGGCCAAGGACAGCCTTCTCATGAGTCACAATCTGCTATACAGCAAGAACAGTACCACTCTCCCGAGTACCACTCGTACTCGTTTGACCTTCCTGCAAACGTTGAGAAACTTACCCGAAAGAATGTACAGGAAGAAATGGCCCAAAGATTGAAGAGATTAGAACAACGACTGAAAAACATGCAAGAAATGGCAGGTCAAAAGAGTGTTGCCTTCAGAGATCTTTGTATGTTCCCCGATGTCCACTTGCCGCCTGGTTTCAAGGTTCCCAAATTGGAAAAGTATGATGGACGCGGAAACCCCATAGCCCACCTGAAAAGGTATTGCAACCAATTGAGAGGTGTGGGAAGAAAAGAAGAATTACTTATGGCTTATTTTGGGGAAAGCCTCTCGGGAGTAGCATCTGAATGGTTTTGGGATCAGGACGCATCTGGTTGGCACGTCCGGGATGATTTGGCACAAGCCTTTATCAAACAGTTTCAATACAATATTGACGCCACCCCAAACCGCATTTCCCTTTCTAAACTGAAAAAGAAACCAACTGAAAGTTTCAGGGAATATGCCATCAAATGGAGAGAGCAGGCAGCGAGAGCTAAGCCACCTATGAATGATCACGAGTTGGCCACTGTTTTCCTTCAGGCTCAAGAGCCGGATTACTTTCGAAACATGATATCTGCAGTTGGTCACTCCTTTGAAGAAATAATCAAAATGGGAGAAATGGTGGAAGATGGTCTTAAGACAGGCAAAATTATAAGTCAAGCGGCTCTCAAAAATGCGGCTCAGGATGTCCAAAGTGAATTCAGTGATGTGAATAGGAGGGATGACGAAGTCATGATGACATCAGGGTCGAGAAGAGGTCCTATGAGAACATCTCAAAGGTATACACAACCTCATCAAGTTTTCCATGACCCCCTTAAGCATTACTACCCGCCTCAGAACCCTCCATACTCTGTTGATCCAGTCCAGTATGTTGCTCAATCCTCAAAACACCCAAGAAAGCGAGCCCGAACATCACAAAATCTTTACCAGCCTCCGCAAAATTTTCAAATACCTTATAACCCACATCCAAACCAGGGGTATGGAAAGGAACAGAAGTTGAAAGATAATTTTACACCAATAGGAGAGTCCTATGCAAGTTTGTTTGAGAAGTTAAAACGACATGGCGTGATTGCACCCATCCCTCCAAATCGGGTGGACCGACGTGCGAGAAGTTTTGACTCATCCAAAAGGTGTGAATACCACTCCAATGCCCTGGGGCACGATGTTGAAAGTTGTCGGGATTTGAAAAGAGAGATAGAAAGAATGATTCGGGAAGGAATAATTGCGGTCCAAGGCAGTGGCATCCAAAACATTGCACGTAATCCTTTACCTGCACATAACGGAGCACATTTTGTGGGAATGATGCCCGGTGACGTGGGTGATGAAAATCTTCTTGGGAGGTCAACTGAAGTTGAAGATATTGAAACAGAAAGTGATCTTGGCAACATTAATGCAGAATTCAGTGGCTAGGATGCCATGCTTGTCAATCGGGAAGGCGCTCCGTCTCTTGGAGTTTTGGTGGTATATTTTGGTGTCATCTCTTTTGCCCGGGTTATTTCAGGGTTGTAATCTGGACGTTGTCTTGAGAGTCAAAACCCTTCTATCTTTCCACTTTGCTTTGTTTAGTAATAAATTTGTTTAGTGCTGTCTAGGTTTGTAATGTTAGTTTTGTTGTTCGTTTTGTTGTTTCAATCCATCAGTTTAATACAACTCTCCGTTTCCCGTCACTTCTAGTCATTCCATTTCTAATCACTTTACAGTTCTTTTCATACTGATTTTTAGTGACATGACATGCACATAATTCTCGGCTTAATTTTAAAAGTCAATTTAACAATAAAGCAATGTTGAAGATGTAATGATACTCGAAAGAAATGAAACATATTGGAATACTGTGAAACCTGAATCAAGTGAATATTGGGGGAAAACAGAACATAAAGAAATGCCTTGAAAATGCATCATGCTTCATCGGTTTAAAGCCAAAGGCAAAAGTACCCCAAGGTTAAAGGAACCATTCGTGGTATCGAGATTGTTGCCCAATGGCATTGAGAATCGTCAAAAACAAAAGGCAAATATGTGAATCGGTCGAAAGATAGTTTGTACTCGGTAGGTTTTGAAGATTGGAATGACGAAGGCATTTTATTCGGCTATCCCAAACACTTCGTCCATTGTTATCCCCTTTGAGCCTTATTATATTTTCTTTCATACCCCTCTTTCGGAATCAACAACAAAAAATGAGGACTGAGCGGACAAATCCAAATGGAGAAACAAAAAGAAAGAAGAAAAGAAAAGAAAAAAAAAGAAGATAAAAGAAAACAAAAAAAAGAGAGAAAAGAAAAAGAAAAAAAAAAGAAAAAATGCAATACAAGAAAGAAAATCGGGAAAAGTCAAAAGAAATTCATTAATTAATGACGTAGTCTGAACTACGTTTGACTTGATCCCGAAAGGGTACGTAGGCAGCCTCTCTGAGGTTCAGTCACAATAAAAGAAAAATCCAAAAAATCCCCCAAGAAGGAAACTGGGGCAGAAGTTATGGTTGTCGAAAAATAAGATTCCGAAAGTTGTAATTTTAACCCACGATGAAATATTTTTGAGCCTTTATATCCTTTTTTCTATATCCCATCCAAAAGCCCGCATTACAGTCCAAAGGAAGACCTTCCGATCAATCTTCAAGAAATGCCGAGTCAAACGAGCAAAGGTGAATCACATCAAGGGCAACACTCCAGTCCGAACAAAGGAGAATGAAGAATTCAAGATGATGAGAACCACCACGAGACTCCAAGATGAGAGAAATCAAAATGAGAGAGTCTTATCGGTGAAAACCCGCACGGGCACCGTAAGGCGACGGTGAGTCGAGAGAAAGAAAGAGCAAATGAGAGAGGCTTGATGGTGAAAACCCTATGGGCACTACAAGTCGATTAAGGATCAGATCAAAGAAATGAAGTGTTGAAGACCGGTTTCACAGCAGAGCTTGCAACAAGAGTTGAACATCAAATTTGCTATACAGAGAAGGCCAAAAGTGCATGTCAAGGTCGCTAGAGTCGGTATTCAAAATCCGATAGGTCATTCTTCCGTAGGTTTCTTGTTAGGAATTATGTTTTCCTTTCTTTCTATTCTTTGTACCTTGTTTTACCCTCCCTCTTATTGAGTATGTCGGGTCATAACGAGTATAGAAATGATTTCAAAATTTGCCACCAAGCTTTCCAATTGCACAAGATGGGATTTAGCCAACACGACAATTGTCGTAAGTCAGGAAAAGGTAAGGCCAGTGCTTTAAGCCAAAAGAGCAACATGTGCAATGGAGCGAGCAACAATAAAAATGTTTGGGGTGCGTACAAGACGCAAAGGTCGGCAAAGTGCCAACTCGGGGGAAAATATAACAAATGGAAATATGGGAGTGTATTCTGACAAAGGAAAGAGCCAGTCAAGAAACACCCCAAGGTTGTCCAATGAAATCATTGAAGAAATCGTAGACTTCAAGATCGGAATTGTGGGATCCGCCAAGAATGGAAGAACATACATGCCTAAAGAGAGGCGGATTTTGAACAAAGAAGAAGTGAAAAAGGATAGTCGGTGAACAGGCCAAACATTCAAGCGGAAAGTTCAAGGCCACAACCAACCACCGCATTTCTAAACTGACAGAGTTTTCTTTGCTTTGAAACAGGAGCAAAAGATATTGTCAAACTGGGGCAGGAAAAATTTTCTGTCATCGGATAGTCATCCGAAGAGCATGAAGGTGAATACGATTGTTTTTGAAGATGAACAATTCAAGTTGAAATGTAAATGAAGCAAGTATCGGAAAATGATACAATCTTAGTCTGTTGAAACTTTCTCCTAAGACAAAAGTCTTAGTCCGATGAATTTTTCACCTAAGATAAAGCAGATACAATCTTAGTCTGTTGAATCTTTCTCCCAAGATAAAAGTCTTGGTCTGATGAATTTTTCACCTAAGATGAAAGGAAAGAATCTTAGTCTGCTGAATCTTTCTCCCAAGATAAAAGTCTTGGTCTGATGAATTTTTCACCTAAGATAAAGAGATAATGCAATGAAGGCATAATTTGAAATGAAAAGGAAATGCATAATTTGAAAGGTAAAATCAGAAGTTGGAAAAGAAAGAAAGGCAAAAGCCGAAAAGAAGGGAAAGTATAAATAGACCCAGTCCGAAGAGTTATCTCCTGGAGTCATAAACTCAGTCCGACGGATAATCCTCCTGAGACCATGCAAATGAATAGACCCAGTCCGAAGAGTTATCTCCTGGAGTCATAAACTCAGTCCGATGGATAATCCTCCTGAGATTACATTGAAATGGACATAGTCCAGTGAGATAGAATCTTAGTCTGTTGAAATTTTCTCCTAAGATGAAATCTTAGTCTTATGAATTTTTCACCTAAGATAAAAGTAGAAGTTGGAAAAGGAAATGAAGGCATAATTTGAAATGAAAAGGAAAGGCATAATTTGAAAGGTAAAATCAGAAGTTTGGAAAATAAAGAAAGTTAAAAGTTGAAAAGAAAGAAAAGTTTGTTGAATGTGAAAGACTTAAGAAAGTCTGAATTGCAAATGGACCCAGTCTAATGAGTTATATCCTGGAGTCATAAACTCAGTCCGATGGATAATCCTCCTGAGACCATGCAAATGAATAAGACCCAGTCCGAAGAGTTATCTCCTGGAGTCATAAACTCAGTCCGATGGATAATCCTCCTGAGATTACATTGAAATGGACATAGTCCAGTGAGATACAATCTTAGTCTGTTGAAACTTTCTCCCAAGATAAAAGTCTTGGTCCGATGAATGTTTCACCTAAGATAAAGAGATAAGCAGCCGAAAGTTACACGGCAGGAGAAAAGCAAAAAAAGAGGAAGGCAATAAGAAGCAGGGACGGCAGATGCCAGTTGCCAGCAGTTTATATCTAATAAATTTTGTTTCATGAAGGAACAAATTGTCACTCATCACTTTAAAGTGAATGTGACCGATGTGGAAAATAGAAAACACAAAAAGAGAAAGTTCGCCAAATAAGTGGAGAAATTCACAGGCAAGAGATAATTGGTAAAAGAAAATACCAAAAAGAGGAACATAGCATCCTTTAAAATCCACTCCCCAGTCCTCAGGCTGCGGGAATACATTTTTTGCATTGCACGTTTAATTTCCGTTAGGCGCCCACCTTCTAATACGGGAATATTTTCTGCATTCGCATTGCACGTTTAAATTCTGTTAGGTGCCCACCTTCTAATACGGGAATATTTTTCAGCATCGCATTGCACGTTTAATTTCTGTTAGGCGCCCACCTTCAAATACGGGAATACTTTTCTGTATCGCATTGCACGTTTAAATTCTGTTAGGCGCCCACCTTCAAATACGGGAATACATTTCTGCATCGCATTGCACGTTTAATTTCTGTTAGGTGCCCACCTTCAAATACGAGAATACATTCGCATTGCACGTTTAAATTCTGTTAGGTGCCCACCTTCTAATACAGGAATACTTTTTTGCATCGCATTGCACGTTTAATTTCCGTTAGGCGCCCACCTTCAAATACGGGAATACATTTATGCATCGCATTGCACGTTTAATTTCTGTTAGGCGCCCACCTTCAAATACGAGAATACATTTCTGCATTGCATTGCACGTTTAATTTCTGTTAGGTGCCCACCTTCAAATACGGGAATACATTTTTGCATCGCATTGCACGTTTAATTTCTGTTAGGTGCCCACCTTCAAATACGGGAATATTTTTCTGCATCGCATTGCACGTTTAATTTCTGTTAGGCGCCCACCTTCAAATACGGGAATACATTTCTGCATCGCATTGCACGTTTAATTTCTGTTAGGCGCCCACCTTCAAATACGGGAATACATTTCTGCATCGCATTGCACGTTTAATTTCTGTTAGGTGCCCACCTTCAAATACGGGAATACACAGTCACCATACTGGGGCAGAAAAATCTTTCTTTGGTTGTTTATTTTGTCACAAGCAGAGGTCCACCTAGGAGAATGGACGAATACTTCATATTGAAGAATGTTTGAACAAGTCAAGGCAAGAACAAGAATGCCGGTGAAAAGAAGTTGAACAAGTCGAGGCAATAACAAGAATGCCGGTGAAAAGAAGTTGAACAAGTCGAGGCAATAACAAGAATGCCAGTGAAAGAGAAATACAAGTCAAGGCTCAGCAACTAGGAGCCCACCTGAAAAAAATGAGCACTATATGTCCGGACTTGATCCAAAAGTTGAAGAAGATTGAACCAACACCTACGGCTAACAAGCATCAAGATTCAGATCAGGGTCTGCATGAAGCACCAACCAACTCAAGATCAAGCTTCAGAAGACTCATAGATAGGAATTTTGTAACTCGTAGCTGATAGGTTTAGTTAGTCTTTTTCAATTTTGATGTAATAGCGGGACAACGGACCGGAGCCTCGGACGGAGCCTCGACTCTCAACCTCGATACTCCATCACTTCCGAACTACACTGACCTGATTCCTGTTTAGCCCAGGATATGTAGGCAACCTCTGAAGTAGGGTGCGGTCAAAGTTTTTCAAAATGCTTCACAACGGAATACTCGAACGGGTAAAAATCGTTCATAGTTGCTCACTTATCTTTGCACGGAAACTCTTCGTGTTCCCGAGCAAAGAGGGGCAGCTGTGAGCACGTGATTTTTACCCTATATATGAGTTATTCCCATAAATTCAAAATAAATAATTTTTCCTTATTTTTACAATTTGTGTGTTAATTCATGTTAAATCATAATACAAAAAATATGTATTTACATTTAGAAAATCAATTTCTCATTTAGTAGGCATTAATTAATTTTAGAACAATTAAAGAAAAATAAAAAATAGAATTTTATTATTTTAATTGGAAATTACTACATTGGCTATTAAATAGTTTTAATTGTTAGTTTAATCTCTCAATTTTTTTATAAAATAAAGCAAAAATACAAAAAAAAAAAATAATAATAATAAACAAAGGAAAAAAGAGACACGCAAATAGCGTGTCTCTATCTTATACTCCTTGGATTCCATAACGAACAGGGAGCACACAACAAGGCAGAGGGCAGCTCCTGGGCGAGCAGAACAACAGCAACGGACACACACACCTACAGGATACACACAAAAAAAGAAAGAGCTGCGGCGCAGCAATTTGGAGAGCAAAAATTCCCCAAGCTGATACTATTTGCTTCGACAATTTGAAGAGCAAAAAACTCTCATTTCTACTTTACAACTGAAGGGGAGCTGGCAGCAATACAGAAAAGGAGGCAACGACTCTCATCTTCAACAAAAAAAGAAGACCAGCCGAGCTTCTTCTTCTTCTTAACACAAAAACGACCATTAATCTCTAGATCGAGCATACACACAATCATGCTCACGAACTGATCTGGAATCATTTTTGTGTCTGATTCGTGCGGAGGTTCGGAATTGAAGTAGCCGTCCGAGATCCATTCGTAGTTCGCATTGTTTCTGCTTTAGCTGATTGGTTTTCAGCTTTCATCAGACCTGTTTCAGTCATTTTATTTGTTGTTCAATTAGTTCTGATTTGAGGTCGCCGGCAGTGTCGAGAAGCTTCATTCATTTGTTGCTCGAGGTCCAATTCTACACTCTTGCACATTCTTTTGTTTTCAAATGATGTTTCTGTCCGTGTTTAGTTAAAAATAGTTATTTGCCTTTGTGTTTGATCTTGTCTTCTTTGAGAAATTGATGTTGCTCATACTAAGGAAAATGATTGACCCTGATTCTGATTACGTGCTGGCCGGGTCTAAAGACTTAACTGTGATATATACCACCATGCTATCTTGGATGAGTTTTCAACATCCCGTGACTTGTTATTTATGAGTCACTTGCAAGATAATATCCAGCACATGGTTTCTCTCATATATAAATATGGGGATGAACGAACCAAGGCTCGTGCAATGCTCTGTGCCGTTTCGTGATCAAATAAATATATGCTATATTCTATAGTGATGTATTGGTTATATACATGATTTTCTGAATTTTACCCGGCCTTCCTTCTAAAGAACAATGGAATTTCATTCTTGTGCCAACTATGATTTTAGAGTTGAATTTGTTTTAGATTGTTTAGCATATGTTCAACTTTTATTAAATTGAATAAATGCAAGTTGTTGATGGCCTCAAAATGAATGATAGTAGTGAAGATGTTGTAGTAATTTTAGACACTCATCAATTTACTATATTTGTTCAATGATATTCCACAATCACGTAGCCCATTGAAACTTTTGAGTAGAATAATTTGAGGTGCACAGTACGCAAACAAAATGACAAATTGCGTGGCCCTCTTTTATTATGAATTGATCCTTAGAATTCGGGGCGTGCCATTTAGCAAATTTCATGGCCCTCGCAAAGCACAAACACGAAATTACTTTAGGCGCGTTAGTTAATAATAATACCTTCCTAATCACGGGTGCGCATTTATGTGACCCAAATCTTACTCCCGGCGAAACCGAAATACGTTAAAGTCACAGGCGTACTGGTTGCGGTGTGACTCGAAATGTGTTTTCGTGACGTCGCAATTCTTCTAAAATTAAAAGCGGGGTATTAAAAGCACATAGTTTAAAATATATAAAGAAATTAGATAGAAACAAAAATTGCAGTTGAGCGACCGTGCTAAAACCACGAAATCCGGGAATGCCTAACACCTTCTCCCGGGTTAACAGAATTCCTTATCCAGGTTTCTAGTTTCGCAGACTGTATACAGAGTCATAAATTTCCTCGGTTCGGGATTAAACCGGTGACTTGGGACACCATTATTTTCCCAAGTGGCGACTCTGAATAATTAAATAAATTGATCCCGTTCCGACTGTCCTTTAAGTGGAAAAACTCCTTCACTGATTATTATTATATCCCTTCTCGGGGTGTAGTATTAAACATATGGCACATTATTTACGTTTTTTTACGTTATGTGCGGTGTAAAAAAGGAGGTGTGACAAGGATGATAAACTAAAATATTTGAAAGTAAGGAGGGTTAGATTTAACGAAATTCCAGCTGGTGTAGCTATGGCTAGTGGTAAAAACTTGTTCAAAGTAGGAGATAACATGATCCATAAGTTTTCATGGATCATCTAATCGAGTTTCCTTCCCAATCTTTGAAAAAATTAATCTTATTTTTTCTTCTATTATTAGTGGCACATATGTGGAAGAATTTGGAGTTGGTGCCACCTTCATTAAGCCAATTAATTCTTGATCGGAGTTTCCAATAACTTCCTCTAATTTAAGGAAGTTGTTATAATCAGACTTAAGGGAAATTTCTAAATCATTGAGGTAAGGGCTAAAACCATAAGAGGTTGACTTTTGAATACCGTTTAGTCTAGCTAGGATTCTTTTCTTTTTTCTTTTTAAATAGATCACCAAAAGTATTTTTTTTCAATCTATAATACGCCTTTTAAAGACCATTGAAGCTTCTACGAAGGTCGTACCGAGCCAAGTTTCTTTTAATATATTACCAAATTACGGATAATCACACCCGAAGGTTTCAATTCTAAAGGGTTTAGGAAGGGAGTTGAAAGTTTTGGGAATTAGTTCTAGGAGAATTGGATTATGGTCAGAGTGGGTTTTAGACAAGTGAATTACTGAAGCCTTAGGAAAGATGTTCAACCAAGATTCATTATGTGATGATCCAAAAGGTTATCTTTCATTTTAGAATCTGTTTTTGTATTCTGGGACCTTAAAAAACTCCTTTTATCTCTTCTCAATTTGCGTGCACAGTATGTACGTGATACCAAAAAGCTTTTGTGTGAAAAATTTAAATAATAATGATTTTTGGCTTAAAATAGGATTTTAGATTACTTCGGTCAATATTTTGGGTAAATGGACTTGGACTCGTGTTATGATGGTCTCAGAGGGCTTGTAGTAAAATATGCTCGAAATCGTATTCCAAGTTCCCAGCCAGAGGAATAAAATTTTGAAGAAAATTATTTTCTGGAAAATATAAGGTTTTTAGAAATTGAATAGTGTTTGAACTTGATTGTATTGGGACCATATTTTAATTCCAGAGGCCAGCACAGATCTGTTGTAATATATAAGTCATATCTATGAAATTTGGTAAAAACGAAAGAGATCTGACGTAATTCGGACCTTTGGTTGAAAGGTTAGAAATTTTGAACCATCTTGGAAATTCATGAGTTTTGGTATTAAATTTGTTGTTTAAAATATTATTCTGGCGATTTGATCGCATGAGCAAGTCTGTATGATTTTTTTAGACTAGTATGCAGTTTTGGTTTAGAGCCTTGAGGGATCGGATGAGTTTAAGATAGGCTTCAGGGGGTTTTAGACTTGGTAAAGAAAATGTTGGAGGTTAAGTTCTATTGCAGAGCCACTAATATTGCAATTTCGAGATCAATCCTCGTATTTGCAACCACTGTTGGGTTTGAATTTGCATCATACTCCTCACAATTGTGAAGAGTAGCTGTGGAGGCCAGTGTTCGTGAACAGCTCTTTGCATTTGCGAAGAAGTCAAGCTAGAGGGGGGGTATCACAATTGCGAGTAAAAGATATGCTTTTGCAATGTTAGGTCAGGCCAAGCTTCGCATTTGCAAAGCCTTGGTCGCAATTGCGAACCTGGGATCACAGATGCAATACCTCCAACGGGAAAAAACATCACTTAGTTGGAATTTTGAACTCATTTCTCAAATTTTCGAATCCTAAAACTCCCTAGGAAATTTTTCAAACACCCAAACATCTCCAAATCATTGGTAAGTGATCTCTAACTAATTACTTTCTATCCTTTTCAAATTTTTAACAAGATTTCAACCGAGAATCTTGAGTTTTCATGGTAGAAGTTGTCATTTTTGGGTAGAACTTAGGAATTTCAAATTTTGGGGATTAGACCTCAATTTGGGGTCGGATTTCGAAACTAATAATATATCTGGGCTCAGAGGGAATGAGTAATCAGGTTTTGGTCCGAACTTCGAGTTTTGACCAAGCGGTCCCATGGTCGACTTTTGACTTTTTGGGAAAAATATTGGGAAATCTTTGATTATGCATTGAAATTGGTTTCTTTAGAATTTATTGATGTTATTAAGTTAATTATGGCTAGATACAAGTGAATTGATGGTAAAATTGAGAGGTAAAGCGGTGATTGAGCTGTGAAATGCCGTTGGTTCGAGGTAAGTGGCTTTTCTAACCTTGTGGTACTGCTGTTATATGAGTGCCATGTACTTGAGATGACGAGTGCGTGGATGTGATAATTGTTGAAAAACCCCATTTTCATTAAGTAAATATCTATGTTTTTCTTGTAATTGAGCAATACTTGTACTTGAAGCCTCTTGTTTAGTTTAGGAAAAGTATGCCTATGTGATCTAATTGGCTTACCTGTTTTAATCGCTTACTTATATTCTGTGCATCATGTTTAGAGTTGAACCATCTATTTATTCTTGAATAGAATTATAGACTCTTTCTTGATTCTACCGTGTGTTTACTTTTGGTCTACGAGACGATATCCTAGGAGATCCCCCTTGCATGTTTACTTTGGGATAACAGATCGATATTTCGGGAGATCTGTCACGACCCAAATCCGGTCGTGATGGCGCCCAACAATTAAGCTAGGCCAGCCAGACCAACTATTACTTATCACGACGACTATCAGTCCCAATTGGACATTCCAAGAAGAATATATGAGTCAAAGAACTCCAATAATAATAATAATGAACAAAATACTGACACTCCCAAAGATCTGGAGTCACAAGTCTAGAGCCTCTAGCAAAACCCAACAGGAATAGAGAGTACTGTATGAAATACTCAAGTCTGAAACATATAGTGATAACTGAATGGAAAGAGAAGCTAGGTTCTGCGAACGCCGGCAGCTACCTCAGCAACTCGAAATAACTCTGATAGAAGCTGGAGTGCTCGTCTAACCCTCATGTGCACCTGAATCTGCACACAAGGTGCAGGGAGTAGGGGTGAGTACTAAGTACTCAGTGAGTAATAAATATATAAAGCAGCTGAAAATAGGAAATCCACAGAATACCACAATATGAAGCTACACTACGGTCCGAATCTCCTACGAACTAGCATCAACAGTACAATACAGCTACCACAGAATAATTCAAAAAATGAAGATGCAATGCAATGCACATAACCGCTACGGCGTGTAGCCGATCCAATTTAACGTCGACGGCGCTCACTGGGGGTGTGTACAGACTCCGGAGGGGCTCCTACAGCCCAAGCGCAACACTACTGTGGCGTGCGGCCCGATCCTCATATCAACCACTGCGGCGTGCAGCCCGATCCCATGCTCAGTCCACAATAAGCAAATAAGTCACAAAATAGTTCATTTTTTTCTAAATTCTAGTTTCCAGTTCATAATTTATGAAAAATACTTTAACTTTATTAAATTTTCAAAAGCCGGTGACTTAGCATATCAATATTGTGATTTAAATTTCCAGGACTGAGATCAGTGATTAAGCAAATATAGCTATCACATAAATATTGTCCTCTAAGGACACTACAGGTCGGCACAAGGCCCCAAACAAGGCTTACAGCCCACAAACATATCAAATACAGTGTATTTCCAACACTAATAACATATTATTCACTTGCGGGATGGACCAAGTCTCAATCCCCAGTCACAATCAATCCCGCACTGCCACGGTGTGCGAGCCACGCCCTACTAGCGTCACAATGTGCTAAGTCGGGGTTTCGAACCCTCAGGCTACCATATACACAAACTACTCACCTCTAGCCGGTTGTAGACTCATTCGCGATGCCTTTTCCTTTGAATTTAGCTCCCTCGTGCATAGAATCTAGTCAAACCACAATAATTATATCAAATACGGGTCAAAGAATCATAACCCATTTCAATTTATATGATATTCGCATAAATACACTAAGTTGGTAAAACCCGACCCCGGGCCCACTGCTCGGAAAATTCTGAAATTAGAACCAATGCGACCCTCATCACACCACAAGTCCGTGCATATCAATTTTACCAAATTCGGACTCCATTTGCCCATTCAAAACCTTGATTTTTCTAAAGTTCAAGCCTAGGGCTAAATCTTCCATGAATCACCCCAAATTCCTCCATTTTCATGATATAATTGCATAATATTATCAATACTAATCATAGTTTAAGTCCATAGTTGATTACTTGATGATTTCCCTTGAGTTTCTCTTCAAAATCGCCCAAATCGCCTCCTTAAGCCGAGACCCAAATGTGTGAAATGTTTCTGAAATTTTCTAACTTCGATACAATTAACTCACTGCGATTTTCGCTTCTGCGGATAGAATTCCGCTCCTGCGAGTCCGTATCCGCGACCAGATGGTCGCTTCTGCGATTCCAGGCCTAGCCGGCCAATTCCGCTTCTGCGCGCCCGCTTCCGCGAAAACATAACCGCTCCTGCGGTGACTTTCGCCTCTGCACTCCATAGTCCGCTCCTGCGGACTCGCCCAGGCGATAAAGAATCTGCTTCTGCGGACTTTCCCCTTACTCATCAAGTCCGCTTCTGCGGTCACTGTCCGCTCCTGCGGACTCGCTCCTGCGCTCCCTTTTCCGCAGGAGCGAAAACAACAAAACAGAACACAAACCTGCAATATTTCCACATTTTCTCCCGTTTAGCCATCCGAAAACACCCCGAGGCCCCGGGACCTCATCCAAACACACCAACACATCCTAATTCCTTATTCGAACTTGTTCCAATCATAAAAAGACCATCCTAAACATCAAAATCACCAATTACCCACAGATTCAAGCCTAAATTTCTTAAAACTTTCCGAATTACATTCGATCAAAAACCCGATCAAACGATGCTCGAATGACCTGAAATTTTGCAGGCACATCCAAAATCACCTAATGGAGCTACTGCAACTGTCAGAATTCCATTCCAACTCCCGGATCAAAATCTCACTTACCATCCGGATTTCGCCAAAATTCATCCTTAGCCAATTCAAGCCTATTACTACACTGGACCTCCAAATTCAATTTCGATTGTTCTCCTAAGTCATAAATGATCCCCCGGAACTATTCGAATCATCAGAATCCGGTTTCGAGCACTCTAACTCAATAGTCAACTCTAGGTTGATTTCCCATATTCAAGCTTTCTTCAAACATGCTATTTGCTTCATTTTCCACCCGAATCACTCCTAACTCACCCGATATATTCTAATACTAATTTAAAAGCATAAGATATATAAATGCAAGGTAACGGGGTGGTAATTCCCGTAACGACGGGCCGGGTCGTTACATTCTCCCCAACTTAAACAAACGCTCGTCCGCGAGCGGGTTAAGAAACATACCTGGAGTCTCAAATAAGTGTGTATATCTGCTCCGCATCTCCTGTTCGGTCTCCCAAGTTGCTACCTCCACGGGACGACCTCTCCACTGCACTTTCACTGAAGCTATGTCCTTGGATCTCAGCTTACGATCCTGTCAACCCAAAATGGCTACCGGCTCCACATCATAGGTCAAGTCTTAATCCAACTGTATCGTGCTGAAGTCTAACACATGTGACGGGTCTCCAACACACTTCCGGAGCATAGATACATGGAACACCGGGTGAACTCCCGACAAGCTGGGTGGCAAAGCAAGCATATAGGCCACCTCCCCAACTTTCCTAAGCACCTCAAAAGGTCCAATGAACCTTGGGCTCAACTTTCCTTTCTTTCCAAACCTCATAACACCCTTCATAGGCGAAACCTTCAGCAACACCTTCTCACCTACTGAATAAGATATATCTCGGACCTTCCGGTCCGCATAACTCTTCTAACGTGACTGAGTTGTGTGAAGTCTCTCCTGAATCACCTTCACCTTGTCTAAGGCATCTTGGACTAACTCTGTCCCCAACAACCTAGCCTCGCCGGGCTCGAACCAACCGACTGGATACCTACACCGCCTCCCATATAAAGCTTCATACGGTGCCATCTGAATGCTGGACTGATAGCTATTATTATAAGCAAACTCCGCAAGAGGCAAATAATCGGCCCACGAACCACCGAAATCTATGACAGAAGCACGCAACATATCCTCTAATATCTTAATAGTACGCTTAGACTGCCCATCCGTTTGTGGATGAAATGCTGTGCTCAGCTCTACTTGTGAACCCAACTCTCGCTGAAATGTCCTCCAGAACTGAGATGTGAACTGGGTACCTCTGTCTGATATAATAGAAATGGGAACTCCATGCAATCTCACTATCTCACGGATGAATATCTCTGCCAACCGCTGCGAGGAATATGTAGTACACACTAGGATGAAGTGAGCTGACATGGTCAACCTATCCACCACCACCCAAACTGAATCGAACTTCCTCTCTGTCCGAGGGAGTCCACTAACAAAGTCCATAGTTATCCTTTCCCACTTCCACACAGGAATATCAATACGCTGGAATACACCACCAGGTCTCTGATGCTCATACTTGACCTGCTGACAGTTTAGACACCGAGCCACATGGCTCACAATATCTTTCTTCATCTTTCTCCACCAGTAATACTGCTTCAAATCCTGATACATCTTCGCGGCTCCTGGATGAATAGAATACCGCGAGCTATGGGCCTCCTCCAATATCAACTCACGAAGGCCATCAACATTGGGCACGCATATCCGACCCTGCATCCGCAATACACCATCACTATCAATAGTGACATCTCTGGCATCATCATGCTGAACTCTGTCCTAAGGACAAGTAAGTGTGGATCATCATACTGGCGCTCTCGAATACGATCATATAAAGAAGAACGAGCTACTACACAAGCCATCACCCGGCTGGGCTCAGAAATATCCAGCCTTACCATCTGATTAGCTAACGCCTGAACATCAACTGCTAGGGGTCTCTCCCCAACTGGAATATACGCCAAACTGCCCATACTAATAGCCTTCCGGCTCAATGCATCAACCACTACATTGGCTTTCCCGGGATGATACAAGATAGTAATATCATAGTCTTTAAGCAACTCAAGCCATCTCCGCTGCCTCAAATTTAGATCTTTCTGCTTAAACAAATGCTGAAGGCTGCGGTGGTCCGTATATACATCACAAGATACACCATATAAGTAATGCCTCCAAATCTTCAAGGCATGAACAATAGCAGCTAACTCCAAATCATGAACAGGGTAGTTCTTCTCGTGGGGCTTTAGGTGACGAGAAGCATATGCAATAACTCTACCCTCCTGCATCAACACACAACCGAGTCCAACTCTGGAAGCATCACAATACACCGTATATGACCTTGAGGCCGATGGTAACACAAGTACTGGAGCTGTGGTCAAAGCTTCCTTGAGCTTCTGAAAGATCTCTTCACATTCATCAGACCACACAAATGGAGCATTCTTCTGTGTCAACTTAGTCAACGATGAAGCAATAGATGAGAACCCCTGAACAAACCGGCGATAATAGCCTGCCAAGCCGAGAAAACTCCGAATCTCTGTAGTTGAGGAAGGTCTGGGCCAATTCTGCACTGCCTCGACCTTCTGTGGATCAACTCGAATACCATCACCGGACACTACATGTCCCAGAAAAGTCACAGTGTCAAGCCAGAGCTCACACTTAGTGAATTTTGCATAAAGCTTTCTCTTCTCTCAACCTCTGCAATACCACTCTCAAGTGCTGTGCATGCTCCTCCTGGCTGCGTGAATATACCAGAATATCATCAATAAATACAATCACAAAAGAATCAAGGTACGGCCGAAATACACTATTCATCAAGTGCATGAATGCGGCTGGGGCATTAGTCAGCCCGAAAGACATCACCAGGAACTCGTAGTGCCCATATCTCGTTCTGAATGCTGTTTTCATAATGTTTGAGTCCCTAATCTTCAACTGATGATAGCCCGATCGAAAATCAATCTTAAAAAATACACTAGCTCCTTGGAGCTGATCAAATAGGTCCTCAATACGTGGTAATGGGTACTTATTCTTCACTGTTACCTTGTTCAACTGCTTGTAATCAATGCACATTCTCATTGTGCCATCTTTCTTCTTCACGAACAACACCGGTGCACCCCAAGGTGACACACTCGGACGAATGAAACCCTTATCTAAGAGTTCCTGAAGTTGTTCTTTCAATTCTTTTAACTCTGCCGGTGCCATGCGATAGGGAGGAATAGAAATGGGCTGAGTGCCCGGCACCAAGTCAATACCAAAATCGATATCACGGTCGGGCGGCATGCCTGGCAGGTCTGCTGGAAATACATCCGGAAACTCCCTCACAATGGGGACCGAATCAAGACTGGGTGCTTCGGCCTCAACATTTCTAATGAAGGCCAAATAAGATAAACAACCCTTGCCAATCATTCGTTGGGCCTTTATATAAGAAATCACCCTGTCGGACACATAATCAGGTCAAGCCACGCCACTCGATCCTCGGATTACCCGGAATAGCTAGTGTGACTATTTTGGCATGACAGTCCAAAATCGCATGATAAGGAGATAGTCAATCCATGCCTAGAATAACATCGAATCTAGCATGCCCAGTAGTAATAGATCAACTCGGGTCTCCAGACCCCCAATAGTAATAATACAGGATCGAATACCTGATCCACAATAATGGTATCCCCCACTGGGGTAGACACATGTACGGGCAAAGTAAGAATACCACGGGTCATACCCAAGTGATGTGCAAAATAAGTAGAGACATAAGAATAGGTGGATCCGGGATCAAATAAGACAGAAACACCCTTGTGGCAGACTGAGATAATACCTGAAATGATCGCATCTGAAGCACTAGCATCCTTCTTATCCGAAAGAGCATAGAAACGAGCCTGGCCTCCACCAGTATGATCCTCACCCCTAGGGCGACCTCTGGATACCTGGCCACTAGTCCTAGCCGAGTGTGCTGGCGCCGAAGAAATAGGAGTAGAAGACGAGGGCTGATCCCTCTGCTGAGACCGCTTACGAAGCCACTGAGGACACTCTCTCCTGATATGGCCCAAATAACCGCACTCAAAACAACGGCCTGAAGATGGAAGAAGGGGCTGCTGAGGACCCCTCGCTACAGATGAACCCTGTGCTGAGGAAGCGGGATCAGAGCTCTGAGCTGGAAGAGCACTCAGTGCAGGCTGACTCTGCTGACGGTTTTGCCGACCACGATAACCCCGATGGCCCTGGCGACCACGATCCGATGAAACCCCACCGGACTCTGCACGTCCAAACCGATGAGACCCGAAAGAACGACCTCTGCTATGCCGAGATTGGCCCCTAGACGGAGCACCACCGTAACTGCCAGTACCACGAGGCCTTTTAGCCTCTCTCTCCTCCCGCTCTCTACGGCGATCTATCTCAATATGACGGGCAGCATCAACCACCTCCTCAAAGGTAACCGCCGAAACTCTCTCCCTGGTCATCAATATGCGGATGGGATAAATAAGGCCATCAATAAATCTCCGAATCCTCTCTCTGTCTGTAGGAACCATCCACGTGGCATGACGGGCCAACTGTGTGAATCTCATCTCGTACTGATTAACCGTCATATCTTCCTGCTTCAACCACTAGAACTGACGTCGCAGCTCCTCTCTCTGAGACAGAGGCACGTACTTCTCCAAAAATAGCGTGGAGAACTGCTGCCAAGTGAGAGGCGCTGCCCCAGCGGGCCTACGCCTCTCGAAATCCTCCCACCACCGAAATGCTGCACCCGTGAACTGAAAAGTGGTGAATGAAACACCGCTGGACTCTAGAATACCCGCGGTGCGAAGCATGCGCTAACATCTGTCAAGAAAACCCTGGGCGTCCTCGCCGCTAGAGCCTACTGAACCTCTCGAGACAACGCTGCTCATAATTTGGCATAGCTGCGACCACAAAATCCAGAACTGGTGCAACCGGCTGAGCTGGAGCTATTCCCGGTATTTGTAAGCCATGCACCACCTTCTCTGGTCTACCTCTCCCTACCTGAGAAGTAGCTACCGTAGTAGTGGCTGAAACAACCTGGGCTAGGCTAGTGCAAACTAATAGTATCTGAGTAAAGGTCTCCTGGAGACACGGAATCACAACGGGCACCGCCGGTGCGTGAACAAGTGCTGCTGGAATGTCTGCAGCTGGGGCCTGATCCTGAGTCGGGGCAACTGGTGGAGCAATCTGACCATGAGTCTGGTCAGTTGGTGGGTCAGCAGGTGCTGGTACTGCTGCCCTACCTCTACCATGACCACGGCCTCTGGGTGCCAATGGTGGTCATCCGCCACGTCCGTTAGCTCGTGTTCTCGCCATCTACGAGAGAATAGAATATGGAAAATTTTAATTTCGTGACAACACAAATCGCACGATATGAATCCAAGAAAATAAGGATTTTCCTAAAGTTTCTGTAGCCCTCCGAGGATAGATACGGACATCTACGTACCGATCCGCGAAAGCCTACTAAACCGGCTCAAAACCCGCGAATCCTAGTAACCTAGGCTCTGATACCAACTTGTCACGATCCAAATCCGGTTGTGATGGCGTCCAACAATTAAGCTAGGCCAGCCAGACCAACTATTACTTATCACGACGACTATCAGTCCCAAATGGACATTCCCAAGAAGAATATATGAGTTTAAGAACTCCAATAATAATAATAATGAACAAAATACCGACACTCCCAAAGATCCGGAGTCACAAGTCTAGAGCCTCTAGCAAAACCCAACAAGAATAGAGAGTACTGTATAGAAATACTCAAATCTGAATACAAAATACAAATAACAACTGGAAAGGAGAGGAGAAGCTAGGTTCTGCGAATGTAGGCAGCTACCTCAGCAACTCGAAATGACACTGCAAACGCTGGAATTGCCTGTCTACTGCTCCTGAGTACCTGAGTCTGCACACAAAAGGTGCGGGGAGTAGGGGTGAGTACTAAGTACTCAGTGAGTAATAAATATATACAAGTGGCTGAAAATAAGAAATCCACAGAATACCACAATATGAAGCTACACTACAGTCCAAATCTCCGACGAACTAGCATCAACAATACAATTCAGCTACCATAGAGTAATTTAATAGATAAAGATGCAATGCAATGCACATAACCGCTACGGCGTGTAGCCCGATCCAATTTAACGTCGACGGCGCTCACTGGGGTGTGTACAGACTCCGGAGGGGCTCCTACAGCCCAACCGCAACACTGCTGCGGCGTGCAGCCCGATCCTCATATCAACCACTGCGGCGTGCAGCCCGATCCATGATCAGTCCACAATAAGCAAATAAGTCACAAAACAGTTCATTTTTTTCTAAATTCCAGTTTCCAGTTCATAATTTATGAAAAATACTTTAACTTTATTAAATTTGCAAAAGCCGGTGACTTAGCATATCAATATTGTGATTTAAATTTCCAGGACTGAGATCAATGATTAAGCAAATATAGCTATCACATAAATATTGTCTTCTAAGGACACTGCAGGTCGGCACAAGGCCCCAAACAAGGCTTACAACCCACAATTATATCAAATACAGTGTATTTCCAACACTAATAACATATTATTCATTTTCGGGATGGACCAAGTCTCAATCCCCAGTCACATTCAATCCCGCACCTGCCACGGTGTGCGAGCCACGCCCTACTAGCGTCACAATGTGCTAAGCCGAGGTTTCGAACCCTGAGGCTACCATATACACAAACTACTCGCCTCTAGCCGGTCGTAGACTCGCCCGGATGCCTTTTCCTTTGAATTTAGCTCCCTCGTGCGTAGAATCTAGTTAAACCACAATAATTATATCAAATTCGGGTCAAAGAATCATAACCCATTTCAATTTATATGATATTCGCATAAATACACTAAGTTGGTAAAACCCGACCCCGGGCCCACTACTCGGAAAATTCCGAAATTAGAACCAACGCGACCCTCATCACGCCACGAGTCCGTGCATATCAATTTTACCAAATTCGGACTCCATTTGCCCATTCAAAACCTTGATTTTTCTAAAGTTCAAGCCTAGGGCTAAATCTTCCATGAATCACCCCAAATTCCTCTATTTTCATGATATAATTGCATAATATTATCAATACTAATCATAGTTTAAGTCCATAGTTGATTACTTGATGATTTCCCTTGAGTTTCTCTTCAAAATCGCCCAAATCGCCTCCTTAAGCCGAGACCCAAATGTGTGAAATGTTTCTGAAATTTTCTAACTTCTGATACACTTAACTCACTGCGATACACGGACCGCTCCTGTGGATCCGCTTCTGCGGAAAGTCTTCCGCTCCTGCGGAATGTTCCACTTCCGCGACCAAGAGTCCGCTCCTGCGGACTCGCCTATGCGACCAACCACCCGCTTCTGCGGACTTCTCCATTTTGCCTCTTGACCGCTTCTGCGGTCTACCCTTCGCTCCTGCGACGCCGCCTCAGTGGAAATTTTTCCGCTTCTGCGTAAACCAGCGCTCCCGCGCCTCCTCGTCCGCTTCTGCGGACTCGCTCCTGCGCCCACATTTCCGCAGGAGCGAAACCAACAGAACCATAACACTTCCCTGCAATTTTCCCACATTTTCTCCCGTTAGCCATCCGAAAACACCCCAAGGCCCCCGGGACCTTATCCAAACACACCAACACATCCTAATTCCTTATTCGAACTTGTTCCAATCATAAAAACACCATCCTAAACATCAAAATCACCAATTACCCACGGATTCAAGCCTAAATTTCTTAAAACTTTCCGAATTACACATTCGATCAAAAACCCGATCAAACGACGCCCGAATGACCTAAAATTTTGCAAGCACATCCAAAATCACCTAACGGAGTTATTGCAATTGTCGGAATTCCATTCCGACTCCCGGATCAAAATCTCACCTACCGTCCGGATTTCGCCAAAATTCATCCTTAGCCAATTCAAGCCT
Source organism: Nicotiana noctiflora (assembly GCA_032618575.1). Taxonomy (NCBI): domain Eukaryota; kingdom Viridiplantae; phylum Streptophyta; class Magnoliopsida; order Solanales; family Solanaceae; genus Nicotiana; species Nicotiana noctiflora. The sequence continues at coordinate 39,835 of JASVEL010008418.1, read as the reverse complement.
ATTTCTACACCGGACCTCCAAATTCAATTCCGATTGTTCTCCTAAGTCATAAATGATCCCCCGGAACTAGTCGAATTATCAGAATCCGGTTTCGAGCACTCTAACTCAATAGTCAACTCTAGGTTGACTTTCCATATTCAAGCTTTCTTCAAACATGCTATTTGCTTCATTTTCCACCCGAATCACTCCTAAATCACCCGATATATTCTAATACTGATTTAAAAGCATAAGATATGTAAATTCAAGGTAACGGGGTGGTAATTCCCGTAACGACGGGCCGGTTCGTTACAAGATCCCCCTAAAATTTATGTTTGGGACTAGGGGACGACATTCTGGGAGATCCTCTGAATATTTACATATGGGACTACAGGACGATATCCTGGGAGATCCCCTGATGCTATCTTTATGTGCTGAGTTATATTCTTTCTATGATTTTATTTCATTATCGGCGGTTTTTATCTTATTTATCTTGTCGCATTTTAAACTGCTTTATCTTGCGTTATATATAACTAGTATGGCCCTGACCTTCCTCATCACTACTCGACCGAGGATAGGCTTGGAACTTACTGGGTACCGTTGTGGTGTACTCATGCCCCTTTCTTGCACATGTTTTTTGTGTGCAGATCCAGGTTCTTCGACTAAGCCTTACTATCAGTGAGGTGAGGCATTCTTCAGAGACTTTGATGTATAATTGCCGCGTTCACAAACCAAGGAGTCCCTCTCTATTATCCCTTTTAGCTATAGATTTTGTGTACTTTCTTTTGATTAGAAAATATGGAGTTAGAGCATTTTGTAGTATCTATAGCTTGTAATTTCATGAGATTCCGGGTTTTGGGAGTTGATTCAATTTTGAGAGTCTGTATTTTTATATTCCGAGTGGCATCTTACATGTTTTTATTATGTTTTATTCGCAGTTTTTGCTCGTTTCGTATTTCATTTTATTTTCTGTAATTTGTTAAGCTTACCTAGTCGTAGAGATTAAGTGTTGTCAGGACATTTTAGGAAGGGCGAACTTGGGTCATGATAAGTTGGTATCAGAAATCTAGGTTCATAAGTTCATGAATCACAAGCTGGTTTATTAGAGTCTCTCGAATCGGTACGAAGAGGGTCTGTACTTATCTACGAGAAGCTATGTAACTGTTAGGAATAGTTCCACTTCATTTGATTTCCTTGTCGTGCGAGATTTTTGATATCAAAATTCTAAACCACTATCTTTTATTCTCTCATAGATGGTAAGGACACGAGCTACTAGAGGTGACCAGACACTCGTGCCCCCTGCTAAAGATGTTGGAGGTTGAGGCTGGGGTAGATGCCAAGGACGCGCACATGGTGCAGCTAGAGCACCCACATGCGGTGCTATAGAGGAGCCACCGGCAGCTCTAGCCAGAGTCCAGACGCCTGATATGCCTACCGTTACTACTACACTAGCTCTCTAGGAGACTCTTGCCCAGTTTATGAGTATGTACACCACTCTAGCTCAGATAGGGTTGCTTCCCCTTGCTGCATCCATGTCATAGGCTGGGGGAGGAGTACAGACTCCCGCCACCCACACTTCCGAGCAATGAGTACCGATCGAGTAGGTCCTAGAGGTTATACCGGTACCGCCTACAGCCCGAGTTCAACCCAAGGATGGGGCAGTAGCTTTAGAGGAGGACCAAAGGAGGCTTGAAAGGTTCAAGAAGTACCAACCTCCTACATTCAATGACCTTGCATCGGAGGATGCCCAAGGATTTTCCGAGGAGTACTAGCGTATCCTCCGTACCATGGGTATATCAAAATCGAGTGGGGTTTCTTTCACTACTTTCTAGCTTCGAGGTGACACCTATCAGTGATGGCGTACTTATGAGTTGGACAGCCCAGCTGAGGCAGCTTCCCTGACTTGGACTCAGTTTTCAAATATGTTCTTAAGGGAGTATATCCCTCAGAGTCTCAGGGACGCTGGTGCACATTTTGAGCATTTATGCTGGGGTACTATGACTGTCTCAGAGTATACTATCCGTTTCACAAACTTGGCTAGGAATGTACCATCCATGGTTTCTACTATTTGTGAGAGAGTTTGCTGGTTTCTAGAGAGGCTTATTCCTAGCATCAGATCCAGCATGGCCCGAGAGTTGGAGATGGATATTTCTTATCAACGGGGGTAGTGAGCATTTCTAGGAGAGTAGACGGTATGAATGCTCGAGAAAGAGACGAGGGGGAAGCTAAGAGGTCTAGATAGTCGGGTTATCTCTGGTACATGTGCCCCAGCTTTAGGTCATCATGGTAGGGGTTATATGAGTCGCCCCGTTCATTCAGCTCCTCCAGCAGCTAGTGGTATTCCAGTTCGTCTTAGACCTCAAGAGCCTTATTATGCACCTCCAATATCAAGCGTGCCTCCTGTATGAGGTGCTTGCAGTGGTCAGTCCAGCAAACCTGGACCAAGCTAGTCACAACCATCACGTCCTCCTAGAGCATTTTTTTGAGTGTCACGAAACATGCCATATGGTGAGGGATTTCCCCAACCACAGGAGGGGTGCATCTTCACAAGCTTCTCAGCCACAGCATGCCCCATGGAGTTCCTAGGTGATTACAGCACTAGTTGCTACCCTACCTGCTAATCGCGGCCTACTTCGTACTACTAATTAAGTAGCAAGAGAGGGTCAAAGCATCTTTTACCCGATATAGGGTTGGGATTGATATCATTAGAGAACTAGAATTTAGAATTGAGTATCTATCTAGTGTAAGATTGCGTATGTGTTCCAAATACACTTCTAATCATTTTTGAGGTTTTTGTTTAACTTGTAATTTTATCAACTACTATGCTAATGTAAACTAGAATAAGCTAAGTGTTATAATGCTACAAGTTGTTCAAATGGTTTAAAAGGCACTAGGGTAGTCACTTCCACCTAGGTGGTAAATTGACGGGTACTTGAATCTAAGGCACGTTTGAAATATTTAGGGAGTATGATATAACTGTTACACAACTTTACCCACTCAACACCTTTCGGTGGTTCGAGTGATTTTGCCCGAATTGGATTTCGCAAGACCAATTGGGTATGCAAATTTGTACAAGCAACTAGGGTTCAAAATAGGTATTACTCTCTCGAGGTTTAACCATTTAATTGGGGCTATCAAACTTTTGAGTATGCCCCAAGTCCTTGTTGGACCAATTTTGGAGACTTAAGCTCTCTTTCTCAAGAAGAGCTCAAGTCAACTCAACACAAACTAGTGTTTGCAACCACTAATTCAGTAATTTACCATGAAATTGGCCCAAATAACAAACACCCATAGTAAATTTAGCCCTAAATTACAAGAACCATCAATTGCCCAAAAAAGTTGAAAATATCGAAACCACGAGCACATCTCTTGACTGAATCTATATGTGTAACCTAAAAACGGAAAAGAAGCTATTTATACTAAGCTGACAATTTCTAACAAAAATACCCCTGTTGGGTTAGTGCGGGCCGCACAAAATGGACTGTGGTCCATACTAGGGCTTTGGACTTGACAAACAGTTCTCTGAACTTGGGCACTGTAGACCACAGAGAATGGACTACGGCCACAAAGGCTTCTAGTGCGATCTGCATAAAATGGACCGCGGATCGCATTGGCTTGACACTAAGAAATTGCAACTCTTCGATTCTCCTCACTGCGGACCGTAGAGAATGGACTGCGGCCGCATTGATCTCAGTGTGGACCGCACGAAATGGTAGTACGACTGCACTGCCTCGTGGCCTAAAAATCCACCTGTCTGAATCTCCCAGTGCAGACTGCACGGAATGTAGTGCGGCCGCACTGGCCTTATTTAGCTTGAGCTTTGTCTTGTCTTTGGCACTTGTGCAAGTTTCACTCATTTTGAGCTGATTTTTGACATCTTGTCACTTTGTTGATCAAACCTACAATCAAGCACAATTTTTTAGCCTTTTGGGACTATTTGTTTTGAATTTCTAATCAAAGCATAAGCAAGAAGGAGTATAAAATGTGTCAAAATCCCTAGTTATCAACTCCCCCAAACTTAAGCTTTTGCCTGTCCTCAAGAAAATAAAATAAGACCCACCCCTTAAGAGAATGTTCAAGAAAATTTCATTTGTCCTAAAGTGACCTCAACTAGCCTCAATTGGGACTAACAATTGCCCTCAATAGACATGAATCATTAACAGCATTTACTCTTTGAAAACACCATGGATCAAGTGTGACACAAGAGAATCAAGGGTTGACTTAATACATCAAAGGACTCTTTTTATTACTTTAGTCATTGTGGAACCCAAACTCACACATCCTCAACTACTCTCCCTAAGGTAACCGTACCTTTAGAATAATGGCACTCAAAATGAGGTAAATGGAAGGTCACTTATCTCTATCAAGAAAAAGTCACAAGTCCGGCTCTAGGTACCGTATGCTTGACCCTTATGTGAGTATCCATCCACTAATGTAAGCTTCATTCAACTCATGATTATATATAGCTTTTGTGGAGACATTGTGAAGGCTTTTGGTTCAAGGTAGGAAATGTTTGGTCTAAGTAGGTTTCATCATCCCTTAAGCACTTCTTTTGTTTCATTTGACACACTTTTACTTGACTTTTTGGGTCATTTCACTTCTTTCTAAGGGGTTAGAGAGACATACTGTCACTCTTTCTTATGCATTTCAAACCTTGTCTCCTTTTTTCAACTTTCCACACCTTTCATTCTTTGCTTTTCTTTGAATCCCTTTTTATTCTCTATTCACATTGAACATTTTTTTTGTCTTTTTGCTTTTCTTTCTTTTTTATTGCCTTTCCTTTTCTTCATTTTTGTGCCTTTTTACCACTTTGTTGCAATCCTCATCTCCCCCCCCCCCCAAACTTATACTTTTGCCATATGCTAAAGGAAATATCGAGTGTAAGAGAGGGTATCATTTAGAACGGGTATAGGCTTGTATCATGGTTCTTGAAGGAAAAAGGTCTAAGGGCTCAAAAGGGTTGACTAGGGATCTTATTATTGGTTTGTTGTGGATGTGTTCAACTACCATTTGGAACAAGGAGGGCCTATAGTCATGTCTCAAGTCAAAATTCACTCAGGATTTTGCCTCAACAAACATCCAGGGCAAGTTCTAGACCAATGGCTCGGGACTTGGACTTGCATTACGAATACTCACCACACAAGATATGGGATTGTTAAAGACACACAGTCAGGGCCCTTAACGACCTTAGATAAGATTTAATTTCACAATGGTCCCGAAAAACCACTTGATAATTATCGGCCAACACAAGAGTCTCAAGGTCACAACTTTCACCATCCTAAACACAATAATTTGTTTTTTGACCATGAGATCAAAGGAAAATGTGCTAGGCCCAAGTGAAGCTTTGCTCGAGTTACCCTGAACTACTAACTAGTAAAAACAAAAAGAAAAACAGACTTAAACCCTTAAGAAGGTTGTCACGCCATCTATCATTGGGAAGATCCACTCGGTTCACACAACACTCCACCTTTGGAAAGAACCGTACCATTAAGAAAACCAAAGGCTTATTGAAAATTTCAAAACAAGAAGTTACGAATCACAAATAAGAAGCTAAGAATGAAAAATTTGCAAAAAGTAAAATAAATATATACAAGAGGAGATTTGTCAAATATACAATAGATAGGATGAATATCTACAATGTAACATAACTTTATATACAGATCCAAAGTAAAATAAAAGTGTGAGAAATGTAGCGAAATGTTAAAAATATATACAACCCAAAGATGAAAAATAAAGAAAGCATAAAAAGTATCAAATATATACAATCATCCAAATCCAAATGTAGGGCCTACCCCCTCAAATGAAAGTTGGCATTGTCCCCAATGCCAACTAACCAAAATAGAGCACCAAAACGTTAAAAACAAGGATATAGACTGGAGCTTGGACCTGGACAGGCTCCTAAGGTACATCCTATGGCAGACTGGAGGAAAGCTCTAGTGGGTCGGCCAACTAGATGACTGCATCATCCACTCTAGGAATCATCCTCCTCCTCTTGGGAGGCCTCTGAGAGTGCTCTGGCTGGGGATCAGCTGCTCGTACTGGGTCCTGGAGTGGTAAATCTAAAGGCAGCTGGTCTGCCTTCAGTCTATCAACATCAGCTCTTAGCTCCTTCACGGACTCCTTGGAGGCTCGTGTCTTCCTCAACTTCTTTAACTCCTTAGCAAGCTCCTTGAGAGCCTTGCCATGTGAATCAACTACAGTACTGAGCACCTTCTGGTTGTCGAGGATTTTCTTTTGGTTTTCAAGTATCTCTTTAAGAACATCCTTTATCGACTGGGGAACCTGTGGGGGTGGAGGTGCCGATTGAGCCTCTACAGTGGTAGTCAAAATGGACAACTTGGATGATTCAATCTGCATATAGTTGTTGATACTAAGGAGTGTCTGGCTCAGTCGGTGGGCACTGATAGGATAGGCATGGGATGATGGAATCTCCGGGTCCGCTAAGGTGGATGGACCAAGAGGAATGGCGGTGGAAGTAGAGGCAGCCTCATCAGGGGTCACTACCACAACCGGCTCTTCAGACTGGCCAGTTGGAGCAGTAACTATACTATTGAAGTTCTTGCTCTTGGGGTTATCATCTTACTGCATGATGTACCAAGAAAATGGGGCCTTTGCTTTGACCGTTATGTCAAACAACCTCTTTTCAACCTTGAGGTATCGGAAGTACATAGTCAAAAAATTGGGGAAGGGGTAGTTTCTGTCATGCTCAGCATCCCCAATTGAAATTATTCTTGACATCACATTCCCCATATTGATTGGGTACCCCGCCATAATCGAAGCCACCAAAAATGCCTGGTGAAGAGGTATGGTATTGTCATGAGTCGTGGGGTCCAACCTACTACATACAAATGTCTCCCACCCCTTTTCCTCAAAGTTGAGACTACGTCTCAGAATCTTGATGCCCACAGTCAACCAATCGGTGGTGGTACCTGGGATTGCTAAATATTGTGCCAACCAGGGACGACGCTCCTCACCTATTTCCATCTTAGCCATGTATAGGGACTCATCCTCCTTATCAAATCCAAGGTATTAGTTGATTTATTTCTCATCAAACAACACTATCAAGTTTCGTACCTTAGTCACCTTTGTATTATTTTTTATGTGGGCCACATTGGCGTAAAATTTACTAAGTGCTCGTTGGCATCTACACAGTCAACCATAAAGTTCTCCTAGCCAACTCTCTCCCTAAACTCCTCCTCACATTGGGGTTGTGACGTAGCAAGTCCTTATCTACAAAGCTCCTCTCCGGGATCAACTTCCTCACCGGCCACCATTCCCGGAATTTATGGTATGCTATCTCGTTTACGAACCGATCTTTCCACACCTCTGATTTCCTAGTCCTAGCAATACCCCCCCCCCCACATGTGGTTCACCTCTTTCCCTTACTTCTTGTTCTCTCCCAACACCTACTGCACTCTCTCCAGATAATGAAGTTATGGGAGAGGTGGAGTTTTTCCACTACCTTTACCTGAGCCCTCAAACGACCTAGAAGAAATGTTCGCTGATGCTTTGGCAGTGGGGGATGCTGGAGGTGTATGTCTTATCCTAGGCCTCTCCATCCAGCCTTCCATGTACTCTAGCACGGAGTCTAAAAAATCTCCTGTGATGGCTCATACTCACTCCCCGAGGATGGGGAAACAGCCATATCAATAGCTTTTATTAGCTTTCTTGTCCTTTTAATATTTTTCCGAGCTTGGGGAGTGAGTTTTATCATTTTCTTCTTCCTTCCCCAGGAAGATTCTCCTCTGCCCGATTGTTTAGTGATTTTACCTTATTGTTTCACCATTGTCTGCAAACACAATTCAATTGAACTTGTTAGTATCAGTTGTAGCAGTTAAGAATAAGGATGCAGAAGTAGGAAAGAAAAATTGTAGACAAGTTGCAAAAGTCACACAGTGTTGACAACACAAAATCAACCACGACCGTAGTAGGATCACCGCGGACCGTACAAAATCAACCGCGGTTTGCATAGGGGTAGGGTTCAGACTACCCACTCTTTGTATCTAGGCAGTGCGGACCACAAAGTGGTAGTATGGCCGCACCGGGTCACTATGATCCACACAAAATTTAGTACAGTGCAGTGCTTCAGGTTCAACATTCAAGTATTTCATCAATACGGCACAAAATGGCAATGTAGACCACACAAAAATGACCGCAATCCGCACAGGGTGCCCTGCGGTGGCAATTACTTATGGTTTCATATATTTTGATTTTGTGTCCAATTTTCCACCTAAGTAGTGTCCCTACATGATTACGCATTGGTTTTAACTATCTATGTCTGTTTTAATCTAAAAATTAACAACCCTAACCTACTCAATTTAAGAAAAATACAGGAAGCATATAAAAGGGAAGAATGAAAACACAAATTAAAAGAAATTAACAAACCTTAAACAATTAAAAGGCAAGTAGTGGTGCTAGATGTGAGATGAAATGAAGAGTGACAAATCCACACAGTTAATTATGAGCAAAGGGATGGTTGAACAGTGCTCTAGGGCTCTGAGATGCAAAGGTTCGAAAAGTGTAAAAGGTGGGCCTCAATGACTATTTATAGAAAAATCCATGGGGCCCAGCTTACCCACGCCAGTGCGGATCGCAAAATTTGCAAGTTTGAGGAGGCAACACAATGCAGTCCGAACAAAATGGACTGCGAGCCATAGTATTCCACTGCAGACTGCACAAAATGTAGTGCGACCGTAATGGCAAACTTCAGAGAGTTGTATTTTACTCTTTCTTCAGTGCGATCCGCACAGAATGGACTGTGGCCACACTAACAACTTCAAAGAGTTGTATTTTTACTCATTCTAGTGCGGTCCGCACAGAATGGATTACGGCCGCACTGACAACTTCAGAGACGTTTTCCACTATGTCCTGCGCTGCATCAACACAATCAGTAACATCTCACAATCAGTTATCCCAAAAATCAATCTTACACTATAATGAAAATCAAATAAAAAGAAGACGAAAAACGCATGGGTTTCCTTCTAAGAATCGCCTGATTTAACATCGCGACATGACACATGTTACTATCCAATCATTTGAAATGCACAAGAGCCACCACATGGTCATCATCAAACTTCCAAATAGTGCTTGACCTTGTGCCCATTCACTCTAAAAACTTCCCAACTTTTGTTCTTTAAATCAAGAGCACCAAACGAGGTCACACACACTACTTCAACTGGTCCGCTCTATATTGACTTTGGCTTTTTCGAGAACAACCTTAGTCGAGAATTGAATAAGAGCACCAAATCTCCCACCTTGAACTCCTTACCCCGAGTATATTTGTCATAAAGGTATTTTAATTTATCCTTATATATGGACGAACTAGAGTATGCATGGAACCTAAATTCATCATGTTCATTGAGTTTCTCCAACTAAAGATTAGCAGCTACATACCAATCAAGATTCAACTTCTTCAAGGCCCACACGGACTTATACTCTAACTGCACTGGTAGATGACATGCATTCCCAAACAGCAACTAGTACGGCGACATACCAATTGGAGTCTTGTAAGTAGCTTGGTAAGCCTATAGAGCATCATCCAACATTTTAGACCAATCGGTCCTATTGTCATTGACGGTTTTAAACAAAATGCTCCTGATCTCCCGTTGGACACTTCAACCTAGCCACTTGCTTGAGAATGATAAGGCATAGATACTTTGTGGTTGACACAATACTTGGAAAGCAAGGCATCAAAAGCTCTACTACAAAAATGTGATCCTCCATCACTAATAATTTCCCGAAGATTGCCAAACATTTTGAAAATGCTCTTCTTTAGAAATGTGACCACACTCCTAGCTTCATTATTGGGAAAGTCCACAACCTCAACCCATTTTGAGACATAATCAATCGCTACAAGAATGTAGGTATTTCCGCACGAGCTTACAAATGGGCCCATAAAATCGTTACCCCATTCTTCAAAGATATCCACTTCGAGAATGGTGTTTAGAGGCATCTTATCTTTCTTGGAAATACCACTCAATCTTTGACATTGATCACACCTTTTTACGAGATCACTTGCATCTTTGAACAAGGTTGGCCAATAAAAACCACAACTCAGAACTTTTGAAGTTGTCCTCTCCCCTCCATGATAGCCACCATATGGGGAGGAATGACAAGCCTCTTGGATGCTAAATTGCTCCTCTTCAGCTACACACCTCTGGATCACTCTGTCGGTGCAAATCTCGAACAAGTATGGCTCGTCCTAATAGAAGTCCAGACTATCCCATTTGAGCTTCTTTCTTTGGTTAGAAGAGAGCTCACACAGGATGATGCCAGCTACAAGGAAATTAGCGATTTCTGCAAACTATGGCATATCACTCATCGACACAGAAAGTAGTTTCTCATTGGGAAATGCATCATTGATCTCTAGGCCATCACATGGCCTTCCTTCCTCCTCCAAGCGAGACAAATGATCCACCAATTGGTTTTTACTACCTTTCAGGTCTACAATATCCAAATCATACTCTTGAAGTAATAAGACCCATCGCATCAGTCTAGCTTTGGAGTCTTTCTTTGTCATCAAGTATCTAAGAGTTGCATAATCTGTGTGTACTATGACTTTGGCTCCCATAAGATATGGCCGAAATTATTCCATTGCAAACACAATAGCCAACAATTCTTTCTCAGTCACCGTGTAGTTCCTTTGAGCTTCATTCATTGTCTTTCTTGCATAGTACACCGGATGAAACATTTTGTTCACTCTTTGACCCAGAGCTGCCCTAATTGCAACATCAGTCGCATCGTATATGAGCTCGAAAGGCAAGCTCCAATTGGGTGCAATAATGATTGGGGTGGTGGTCAACTTATGCTTGAGAAGTACAAAGGTTTTCATACATCCCTCATCAAATACAAACTTTGTATCCCTTTCTAGCAATTTACAAAAGGATTCACCACCTTCAAAAAGTCCTTGATAAATCATCGGTAGAACCCCGCTTGTCCAAGAAAACTTCTAACCCCCTTGACAGGAGTGGGAGGATAAAGCCTTGAAATCACCTCAGTTTTGTCTTTGTCAACCTCAATACTATGCTTTAAAATTTAATGACCCAAAACTATGCCTTCCTCAATCATGAAGTGGCATTTGTCCCAATTTAGCACAAGATTGGTGTCTTCACACCAGGCCAAAGCTCTATCCAAATTGTTCACACACGCATCGAATGAATCACCTACAACACTAAAGTCATCCATGAAAACCTCCAAAATATATTCCAACATATAAGTAAAAATGGCAATCATACCCCATTGGAATGTTGCTGGTGCATTGGACAACCCAAAGGGCATCCGAGAGAAAGCAAAGGTGTCATATGGACAAGTAAAGGTTGTCTTCTCCTAATCCTCGGGAGCTATCAAAATTTGATTGTGACCTGAATAACCATCCAAGAAATAATAGAAGGCACGCCCAGCAAGATGATCAAGCATCTGGTCCAAGAAAGGCAATGGAAAATGATCCTTGTGGGTCACCTTGTTTAGATTGCGGTAGTCCATGCACACCCTCAATCTGGTTACTGTCTGGGTTGGAATGACTTCATTATTAACATTGGTCACCACGGTCATACCACCCTTCTTCGGCACACACTGTACCGATAAAGTCCATAAGCTGTCAGAGATATGATACACCACGCCGACATCTAACCACTTGATCACCTCCTTTTACTAAATTTCTTGCATAGCCTCGTTCAGCTTCCTTTGGTGTTCCAAGGAGGGTTTTGCATCATCCTCCAAAATAATCTTGTGCATGCAAAATGCGGGGCTTATTCCCCGAATATCAGCCAAAGTCCAACCAATGGTCTTCTTCCATTCTTTTGGAACCGCCAAAATGGCCTCTACTTGGATGCTAGTAATACAATAGGAGAGAATAACTGGTAAAGTTGAACTAGGCATAAGAATTCATACCTGAGGTGTGGAGGTAATGGCTTCAACTCCAACACCAAGGGTCCCTCAATTGAAGGCTTTGTTGGAGGCGTCTTTCTATTTTCAAGATCCAAAGAGAGTTTCCTAGGCTCATAAGAATAAGAGGCCATTCCATGTAAAGCATTTACGCACTCCACTCGGCCCACATCATCATTGACATCAAGATTCAAAAATACAGCCTTCAAAAGGTCCTCAACATTGATCATTGCACTAGTATCATCAATTATTATAGCCGTGACAAGGTCCACAAATGAGCAAACTTCGGTACAATTGGGCTGCTTCATTGACTTGCACACATGAAAAATGACCTTTTCAGTACCTACCCTAAAAGTGAGTTACCCTGCTTCCACATCTACTAGAGCCTTCCCCGTAGTAAGGAAAGGTCTCCCTAATATGATCAGAACTTCATAGTCTACCTCACAATCCAAGACTACAAAATTAGCTGGCAAGATAAATTTGTCCACTAGGACAAGCACATCATCAACTATACCCAGTGGTCGCTTCATTGATCTATCCGCCATTTGCAATCTCATGAAGTTGGCCTTGGAAGCACAGTACCCAAAGTCTTGAAAACTGAGTAGGGCATCAAATTGATACTAGCCCCTAGGTCATACAAAGCTTTAGTAAAGTCTAAACTCCCAATAGTGAAAGGGATTGTGAAAGCGCCGGGATCTTCCAACTTTGGAGCCATTGAATGTACTATAGCACTAACTTGGTGGATCATCTTGATAGTTTCACAGTCCATGGATCGTTTCTTTGTAACCAAATCTTTCATAGATTCAGCATAGCTAGGCATTTGTTCCAAAGCCTCCACTAAAGGAATGTTGATGGATTAGCTCTTCGTCATGTCAATGAACGTTTTTAAACTAATTCTCATTTTATGCTTGGCTAGCCTTTGAGGATAAGATTGAGGGGGCCTAGGCAAGGGTGCCTTGGCTTTTGGCACAACCGGCTCTTCCATGTCAATTACATGTTCCCTGGATGGGTCTACATCATTTTGCGTCTCCACCTTGGCATTTTGAATATCAATTCTCACGTTTTGATTCATATTCTCATCAACCACATTTTCAACCACCAAAGGAACGTTATTTTCTTGCAACTCAACTTCATTACCCAAAACATGCTTTTGTTTGGAGGCATTCACATCACTACCTCTTCCACTCCTTGTAGTTACTGTCATAACATGATTGTTCCCACCCTTTGGGTTTACTACCGTATCACTTGGTAGAGCACCATTAGGGTGTGTATTCAAGGAATGATATATTTGACCTAGTTGCACCTCAAATTTCCTAATTGAAGCATTCTGAGAATCCAATTGCGCATCGGAATCTGCATTCTTTTTCATCATTTGTTCGAACATCATTTCAGTTCTACCCATTTCATTGTTGGATGAACTAGGACCCTGGGATGGTGAAGGCGGTAGATTGCTCGGTTATTGGTACATTTGGGGCCTTTGAAATCCTTGCCCCTGATTTCCTCGGTTATTGTTCCATCCACCTTGGTTTTTGTTGTTTCCACCCCTAATTGTTGTTGTTTCCCCAGTTTCCTTGATTGTTGCGGTTGTTATTTTGATTTCCCAAATTGTTGTTCCCTTGTTGTTGATTGTTCCAATAATTATTGCCTTGTTGTTGATTACCCCAATTGCACTGGGATCACCATTGTTGTTGTTGGTTGGAAGAATAGCCTCTTTGGCCTTGGTAATTATTCACATATTGTACCTCTTCATTTTGCCCATCATAATAATCATCGTGCAATCCCCCATAATCATTGTCAAATTGATCTGAATTCCATTGGTTCTGTTGACCCCTTTGTCTTTTATTGTTCACAAGCATGTTAATGCCCTCTATGGCATTCACATGGTGAGGATTCTGAACTTGTTGCAACTATGCCTCTGCCAATTGATCCACTATTGTTTTAAGTTCTCATATAGGCTGTCCTTCGTCATGTAGTTCTTTGTGCAAATGAGTGACCATGGGATCACCCTGGGTCACATTGGATCTACTTTTCCAAGTGGATGATGTATCCGACATCTCATCAAGAATGGCACAAGCTTTATCATACGTCAACTTCATAAAACTACCCCCAACCAATTGGTTCACTATGCATTGATTCATTGTATTGATGCCCCAATAGAAGGTTTTTTGTATCATTGTCTCTATCATATTGACATTCCTTCACCATGGTTCTATACCTCTCCCAAATCTCATGCAATTGTTCGGTGGACTCTTGCTTGAAGGCTAAGATCTCATCCCGTAGTGCTGCCATGTGCCCTAGTGAGAAATTTTTTGCAATGAACTTATCCACCAACTCATCCCAAGTTTTGAAGGAATGGTTGGGAAGTCGCTCAAGCCAATCCAATGCTTTCCCCCTAAGTGAGAAATGAAAAATCCTCAATCGAAGTGCATCCTCGGACACATTGGTTTGCTTGCTCCCCCAATGGGTATCCACGAACCCCTTGAGATATTTGTAAGTATTCTAAGTGAGAGCACCCGCAAAGTACCCATGATGCTCCAACAATGTCAGTATCATGTTGGTTATTTAAAAATTGCCCTCCTGGATCCAGGGCAAAACAATTGCACTAGCATAGCCTTAGATTGGAAGAAATCTAGGAGCCACTCTTGGAGGTGGTGGAAGACGGTTTGGAATATTGTCATTTGCATTGGCCTGGCGGCCTCTACGTTGTCCTTGAGGTACAATAGGCACCTCTTCATCTCCATTGTCGTCTACCTCCTCCCCCGCATTCATGTTTCCAAGAGGGTCATTAGCATTTAAAGCCATTTGTGTACCTGAAGTATTGACATGCACAAATTAGTAACAAAGAAGGAAAGAAGAACAAAATACAAATCTAACTAAATAGATAGCCAAAACAGTTAGCTCCGTGGAAACAGCGCTAAAAGGTTATCGAGGCCTACTCTGCAATACTAATTAATTAGCGAGAGAGGGTCGGAGCAGCTTTTATCTGATTTAGGGTCGGGATCGATATCCTTAGAATTTGGCATCGAGTATCAAGTGTAGGATTGCTTATGTGTTCTAAATTGCACTTTTAATCATTTTTGGATTTTGTTTAACTTCTAATTATATCAACTACTATGCTAATGTAACTAGAATAAGCTAAGAGTTATAATGCTGGGGGTTGTTCAAATGATTTAAAAGGCACTAGGGTAGAAACTTCTGCCTTGGTGGTCAATTGATGAGGTACATGAATCTAAGGCATGTTTGACATATTTGGGGAGTATGATATAATGGTTGTATGACTTTACCCACTCTACAGCTCTTGGTGGTTTGAGTGATTTTGCTCGAATTGGATTTAGCAAGACCAATTAGGTACGCAAATTTGCACAACCAACTAGGGTTCAAGTCGGGTATTACTCTATCGAGACTTAACCATTTAATTGGGGCTATCAATCTCTTGAGTACGACCTAATTCCTTATTGGACCAATTTGGAGACTTAGGATCTCTCTCAAGAAGAGCTCAAGTCAACTCAATACAAACTAGTTTTTGCAACCACTAATTAAGCAATTTACCATAAAATTGGCCTAAATAAGAAATACCCATAGTCAATTTACCCTTAAATTACACGACCCATCAATTGCCCACACTAGGGTTGAGCCAGAACCTTAGCTTATGGGTCTAACTACTCATATTTAAAGAAGAAAACCAAGAATAGATGATGAAAAACTCATATTAATTGATTACTAAGATAAACACAAAGATTCAATGATGAAATGTAGACAAAATTTCCCAAAATAGTTGAAAATATCGAAACCACGAGCGCAGCTCTTGACTGAATCTATCTACTTAACCTAAAAAAGGAAAAGAAGCTATTTATACTAAGCTAACAATTTTGGACAAAAAAACCCATGTGGGGTTAGTACGGACTGCACAAAATGGATTGCAGTCCGCACTAGGGCTGACTTGACAAATAGCTCTATGAACTTGGGCACCACGGACCGTAGAGGATGGACTGCGACCGCGGAGTCATCTAGTATGGTCCGTATAAAATGGATGGCAGACCATATTGGCTTGACACTGAGAAATTGCAACTCTCTGATTCTCCTCACAGCGGACCGCAGAGAATGGACTGCGGCCACATTAATCTTAGTGCAGACTGCACGAAATGGTAGTGCGGCCACATTGCCTCCTAGCGTAAAAATCCACCTCTCTAAATCTCCCATTGCGAACCGTAGAGAATGTAGTGCGGTCGCACTAGCCTTATTTAGCCTGAGCTTTGTCTTTTGTTTGACACTTGTGCAAGTTTCACTCCTTTTGAGCTGATTTGTGACATCTTATCACTTTGTTGATCAAACCTACAATCAAGCACAACTTGTGAGCTTTTTGGAACTAATTTGTATGAATTACTAATCAAAGCATAAGCAAGAAGGAGTATAAAATGCGTCAAAATCCCTAGTTATCACCTGCCCAGCTTGCTAGAGGTGGATGTCGAGAAGGTAGAGGTTGACCTACAGGGGGAGGTCATGTTAGATACCATGCCCTTCCTGCCCGTACTGAGGTTTTCGCCTCCAATTCTATCATCACAGGTATTGTCCTGGTTTTCCATAGAGATACATTGGTTTTATTCGATCCAGGCTCCACTTATTCTTATGTCCTCTTATTTTGTCCCACATTTGGGTGTATCTCGGGATTCTTTGAGTTCTCCTATTTATGTTTCCACTCCTATGGGAGATCGTCTTGTTGTAGATCACGTGTATCGGTCATGTTTGATTGTTATTAGTGGTTTTGAGACCAGAGCCGATTTATTATTGCTCAACACGATAGATTTTGATGTTGTCTTGGGCATGGACTGATTGTCGCCCCATTTTGCTATTCTTAATTGTCACGCCAAAACCGTAACATTGACTATGCTAGGTGTACCCTGACTAGAGTGGAGTGGTACCTAAGATCAAACCTCCAGTAGAGTTATTTTATTCCTTTGGGCTCACCGAATGGTTAAGAAGGAGTGTAACATGTATCTAGCTTATGTGAGAGATATTAGTATTGATACTCCTACAGTTGATTCAGTCCCAGTAGTACGTGATTTGTCTGATGTATTTCTAGCTTATCTTCTGGGCATGGTGCCTGATAGAGGTATTGATTTTGGCATTGATCTGTTGTCGGGCACTTAGCCCATTTCAATTCATCTGCACTGTATGGCTCCTTCTGAGTTGAAGGAGTTGAAGGAGCAGTTGCAGGAATTTCTAGATAAGGGGTTTATTCGGTCCAGTGTATCACCTAGGGTGCTCCTGTCTTGTTTGTGAAGAAAAAGAATGATTATATACGTATGTGCATTGATTATTGCTTGTTGAACAAGGTTATAGTGAAGAACCAGTATCCTTTGCCTCGTATTGATGACATGTTTGACCAGTTACAGGGTGCTCATGTGTTTTCTAAGATCGACTTGCATTCAGGTTATCATCAGTTGAAGATTCATGAGTCAAATATCCCGAAGACTGTCTTCAGGACTTGGTATGGTCATTATGAGTTCCTTATTATGTCATTTGGGTTGACCAATGCCCCAGCAGCCTTCATAGATTTGATGCACTATGTATTCTGGTTATATCTCGACTCATTCGTCATTGTTTTTATTGATGACATTCTGGTATACTCCCGGAGTCGAAAAGATCATTAGCAGCACCTGTGGACAGTGCTCAGACCTTGAGAGAAAAGAAGTTATATGCAAAGTTCTCGATATGTGAGTTTTCGTTGGATTCTGTGGCATTCTTAACTCACGTGGTATCGAGTCAGGGGATAAAGGTGGATCCGAAGAAAGTGGAAGAAGTGCATAGTTGGCCTGGACAATCCTCAGCTACAAAGATCCATAGTTTTCTTGGCTTGGCGGATTATTACCATCAATTTATTAAGGGATTTTCATCTATTGCAACACTTATGACCAGGATGACCCAGAAGGGTGCTCCATTTTAGTGGACGAAAGAGTGTGATGAGAGCTTCTAGAAGCTCAAGATAGCTTTGATTACAACCTATATTTTGGTATTGGCTATATGTTAGGGTCTTATGGTGTCCATTGTGATGCCTCGAGGATTAGCCTTGGAGCGGTATTGATGCCGGACGGTAGGGTGATTTCGTATGCATCCAAATAGTTGAAGGTATATGAGAAGAATTATCCTATCCATGATCTCGAGTTAGCTACTACTTTTCATCCTTGAAGATCTGGCATCGTTGCTTGTACGGTGTTTCTTATGAGATCTATATTGATCATCGGAACTTGCAGCATCTGCTCAAGTAGAAGGACCTTAATATACACCAGAAGAGGTGGTTAGAGTTGTTAAAACACTATGATATAAATATCTTGTATCACCTAGGAAAGGCTAATGTGGTGGCCGATGCTTTGAGTTGTCGGGTGGAGTGTTTGGGGAGTTTGGCATATTTACCAACAGTGGAGAGGCCCATGGCAATGGATTTTCAGGCTTTAGCCAGCCAATTTGTGATATTGGATCTTTCGGAGCCCAGTCAGGTTCTAGCTTGTGTGATCTCTCACTCTTCCTTATTTGATCATATCAGAGAGCGTCAGTATGATGACACTCATTTGCTCGCCCTCAAGGACAAGGTTCTTCATGGTGATGCTAGAGATGTGACTATTGGTGATGACGGGGTATTGAGGATGCAGGGTCGAATAAGTGTACCCAATATTGATGGGCTTGGGATTTGATTCTAGAGGAGGCCTATAGTTTTTTATATTCCATCCATCCGGGTGCCGCGAATATGTATCAGGACTTGAGGCAGTACTATTGGTGGGTGCAGATGAAGAAGGATATAGTTGGATTTGTAGCTCGGTGCCTCAATTGTCAACAGGTAAAGTATGAACACCAAAGATCGGGTGGGTTTCTTCAGCAAATAGAGATTCTGAAGTGGAAGTAGGAGCGGATCACTATGGACTTCGTAGTTGGAGTACCATGGAATTTGAGGAAGTTCGATGATATTTGGGTGATTGTGGATCGGCTGACCAAGTCCGCATATTTTTTTTCTGTGTGTACTGTCTATTCGTCGGAGTGGTTGGCGGAGATTTATATCCAGGAGATTGTTCATCTACATGGTATTCCAGTTTCTATCATTTTAGATAGAGGTGCTCTAGTTCATATCACGGTTTTGGAGGGCCGTACAACATGAATTGAGTACTCGAATGGAGTTGAGCACAATATTTTACCCCCGGACGGACGGACAGTCCGAGCACACTATTCAAATTCTTGAGGATATGCTCCGTGTGCGTATGATGGAGTTTGGAGGTTCTTGGGGTCAGTTCCTGCCACTGGAGAAGTTTGCCTACAACAACAGTTATCACTCCAACATTCAGATGGCACCATATGAGGCCTTGTATGGTAGGCGGTGTAGATCCCCGGTGGGTTTGCACGAGCCCGGTGAGGCTAGATTATTGGGCACAAACTTGGTTCAGGACGCCTTGGAGAAAGTTGAGGTGATTCAGGATAGACTCCTTACAGCCCAGTCCAGATAGAAGAGTTATGTGGACCGGAAGGTTTCCGATGTTTGCTACATGGTCGGAGAGCGAGTCTTGCTTCGAGTTTCGCCTATGAAGGTGTTATGAGATTGGGAATAAAGTGAAATTGAGTCCGAGTTTTATTGGTCCTTTTGAGATATTGCAACGTGTTAGGGAGGTTGCTTATAAGCTGCCTTACCTCCTAGCTTGGCAGGAGTTCATCTGGTATTCCACGTTTCGATGCTTTGGAAGTATCACAGCGATCCGTTACATGTGTTGGATTTTAGTTCAGTCCAGTTGGACAAGGATCTATCTTATGTTGAGGAGCCAATGGCGATATTGGACAGTCAGGTTCGAAACCAGAGGTCAAAGAACAGCGCATCAGTTAAGGTTCAGTGGTGGGTTAGCCGGTAGATGAGGCAACTTGGGAGAGCGAGCAGGATATGCGCGGCCAATATCCCCATCTTTTCACCGACACAAGTACTTTTCTATGTTCGTTCAAGGATGAATAGTTGTTTTAAAGGTGGAGAATATGATGACCCAAAAGGTCATCTTTCATTTTAGAATATGTTTCTATGTTTTGGGTTCTTAAAGACCTCCTTTTATCTCTCCTCGATTTGCGTGCATAGTATGGGTGCGATACTAGAAAGCTTTTGTGTGAAAATTTTGAAAAATAATGATTTTTGGCTTAAAAATATGATTTTAGTTGACTTCAGTCAGCATTTTTGGTAAACGGACACGGACCAGTATTCCGACGGTCCCAGAGGGTCCTTAGTAAAATATGGGACCTAGGCATATATTCCGAATCGATTCCGAGGTCCCTAGCCCGAGGAATGAATTTTTAAAGAAAATTGTTTAATAGAAAATATAAAGGTTTTTAGAAATTCAATAGTTGAAACTTGATGGTATCAAATTCGTATTTTGGTTCCGAAGCTCGATACAGGTCCGTTATAATATTTAAGTCATATTTGTGAAATTTGGTGAAAGAGATCTAATTTAATTCGGACCTTTGGTTGAAAAGATAGAAATTTACTATTTTGAAAATTCCTGAGTTTTGGTGTTAAATTCGTTGTTTAAGATGTTGTTTTGGTGATTTGATTGTACAAGCAGGTTTGTATGATGTTTTTATATTTGTATGCATGTTTGGTTTAGAGCCCCGAGGTATCGGATGAGTTTTAGATAGGCTTCGGGGTGTTTTAGACTTGGTAAAAAAAATGTTGCAGGTTAAGTGATGTTGTAGAGCCTCTGGTCTCGAAATTGCGAGATCATTCCTCGCATTTGAGACCATTGTCGGTTTTGCATTTGTGACATATTCCTCGCAATTATGAAGAGTAGTTGTGGAGGCCAGTGTTCGCAATTGCGAACAACTCTTCGCATTTGTGAAGAAGTCAGGCTAGGGAGGTATCGCAATTGCAAGCAAAACATTCGCATTTGCAATGTTAGCAGCGCAGACCAAGCTTCGTATTTTTTAATCCTTGGTCGCATTTCCGAGTTTTCATTTGCGAACCTGGGATCGTAAATGCGATACCTGCAACTAGGTAAAACATCACTTAGTTAAGATTTTGAACTCATTTCTTAAATTTCCGAACCATAAACCTCCCTAGGTGATTTTTCAAAGACCCAAACTTCTCCGAATCATTGGTAAGTGATCTCTAACAAATTCCTCAATCCTTTTCAGCTTATAATAAGATTTCAACGAATAACCTAGATTTTTCATGATAAAATTGGCATATTTGGGTAGAACTTAGGAATATTTAATTTGGGGTATTTAGACCACAATTTGGGGTCAGATTCAGAAACTAATTGTATATCCAGGCTCGAGGGTGAATGGGTAATCATGTTTTGGTCTGAACATCGAGTTTTGACCAAGTGGTCCCAGGGTTGACTTTTGACTTTTTGGAAAAATAATATTGGGAAATCTTTGATTATGCATTGAAATTGGTTTGTTTAGCATTTATTGATGTTATTAAGCTAATTATGTCAAGATACGAGTGAGTTGGTAGTGAAATTTAGAGGTAAAGCGGTGATTGAGCTTTGAAATACCAATTCGAGGTAAGTGGCTTGCCTAACCTTGTGTGGGAGAACTCCCCTTAGGATTTGGTACTGTTGTTATATGAGAGTCGTGTGCGTGAGGTGACGAGTGCGTACACGTGCTAATTATTGAAAAACCCCATTTTCATTACGTAAATATCTATGTTTTTCTTGTAATTGAGGAATACTTGTACTTAAAAAGTTAAGGAAAAGCATGACTATGTGATCTAATTGGCTTACCTGTATTAATTGCTTACTTATATTTTGTGCAGCATGTTTAGAGTAGAACACTCTCTTTATTATCGAATAGAACTGTAGACTCTTTCTTGATTCTGCCATGTGTTTACTTTGGGACTACGGGATGATATCCTAGAATATCCCCCCTGCATGTTTACTTTGGGACTACGAATTAGTATTCCGGGAGCTCCCCATGCACTTTTATGTTTGGGACTACGGGGTGAAATCTCGGAAGATCCTATGGATATTTACATTTGGGACTACAAAACGATATCTTGGGAGATCCCCTGTTGCTATCTCTGTGTGCTGAGTTACATTATTTCTGTGATTTTATTTCGTTATCGCTGTATTTCAATTATCTTGTCGCATTGTATACTGCTTTATCTTGCGTTATATATATATATATATATATATATATATATATATATATATATATATATATATATATATATAACAAGCATGGCACTGACCTTCCTCGTCACTACTCGATCGAGGTTAGGCTTGGCACTTACTATGTACCGCCGTGATGTAGTCATGCCCTTTCTTGCACATGTTTTTCGTGTGCAGATCCAGGTTCTTCGGCTCATCCATACTATCAGTGAGGCAAGGCGATCTTCAGAGATTTCGAGGTGTATCTGCCACATCCGCAGACCGAGGAGTCCCTCTTTATTCTACCTTTTAGCTATAGATTTTCTTTCCTTTCTTTTGATTAAAAAATCTGGAGTTAGAACAATGTGTAGTATCTACAGCTTGTGATTTCATGTGATTCAGAATTTTTGGAGTTGATTCAATTTTGAGAGTGTGTAGTTGTATATGCCGAACAACATCTTAAATGTTTTTATTATGTTTTATCCGTAGTTTTTGCTAGTTTTGTATTTTGTTTCCTTTTTCGCAATTTGTTCGGCTTACCTAGTCGTAAAGACTAGGTGCCGTCATGACAATTCACAGGGAGTGAACTTGGGTCGTGACACATTAGCTAACAATTTATCCAGTCTTTTCGTAATACGGTCACTACTAAATTTATTATGATTTGACCATGTGTATTTACAATCTTTGTAGACTAAATCCATTAACTTACAATAATTAATCTTATTTCATAACTTGGCTTGGTAGAAGAGAGAAACAATAACTTGACTTGTTATTCTACCAAATTATTTTTATCGCTTCCTGATTTATCTAATGAAGACAAATGTGGTTCAATTTCTGCTTTTAATATTAGGAATTCAAATTCAATCCTTTCCTTTTCTTCTACCCCTATAGTATTGTTTCCTTCTCCTCTTTATTGGAGTTTATTGTTTGTTTTTAATTTTTGCTTTTGTGGGAGAGGGGGAGGTCCCATTTTGGACGTGGCATACTCCTTCGAAAAAAATTTATATGCATTCGGTGTTTGAACCAAACAAATAAATGTGAAATATATCTTTTGGATATAAATGTTTATTACTTAATCATAGTTGGATAATTTGTTTTCTAACTTTAATTTATAATACTTGTTAAATTATCTGATTTGGTATAAACAACATGTACGAATACATTATATACCCTCTCTAGAGAGTTTACATGCACAATTCACTATATAGGTTGTTTGGTTTTGATTGCCCAAACTCCCAAAAATATTAATAATCTAGATTTAGTATTTTAAGGCAGCATTTACATGTTGTTGAAAAAGGTGTGAAAATAAGAAATTTCAGCAGTGGTAGAATTGGGACAATTATTCCAGCAGCATTGAAGGTGAAACAACATAAAGATAGACATTATACAGAAAGAAAACCATCTTTGTGGTCCATTATGTGAGAGTACTATTTAGGGTGTTCAAGAAATATAGAAAATTACACAAATTTGAAAATTTATTGGTTTGGTGCTAATTTTGAGAAAATAAATATTGGTTTGTGTTCTTTTGTGACTTGAATTATTTTTTGTATTTTTAGGAAACCCATAACATCTATAGGTGTAGGAAAACTCATTGTCCTAATAGATTTGGAAAAGGAAAACATATAGCCTTTGTCAAATTAGGAAACCCTTCTCTTATAGGTTTGTGACTATTTGGGATTTATATATAGGGGTTGTAGTTGGGGATTCTATAGATTGTATTGTGCTTTTCTTCTCATTCATAGTATTGAGAATTACACTGTATTTTTATTTATCTCCTTTGTAATTAGTGTTAGTTAGGGGCAATTTTGTAGTTACACTCAGTAGTTAGATATGTGGTACCACGTGTATATATAATCTGTACATTGAGATATTTTGGAATATATAAAAATCATTTTCACATCTAGAATATTCCAATCCCCTTCTCTCTCACCAGCTCATCCGTCGATGGCGGATATCTCGACCATGAGAACACACAGATTCAACATGGTATTAGAGAGCACGCTCCAGTTGTGAGATCGTCTATCTCGTCTTCTGCATCTCATTGTTATTCTTCTTGTTGTTATTACTTCTCTTTGCCTAGTCTTAAATTGCGGAATCAAGGATTTAGGGTTTTTCAGATTCACATGTTAATCAAGTGATTTCTCTAATTTCATTTACAATTGATCAATATTATACACTAATTTGAGCTTAATCATGGGGGGAGATAAGGATACCTCAGATACAACTTACCCTAGCCTGGACACAACTAGTCCACTCTACGTGCACCCGTCCAAGAGTGTTGAAACAGTGTTGGTACCGGTAGCTTTCGATGGAACTGGCTATAGATCTTGGAGGAGAGGTGTTCTTAGAGCTCTTTCACTAAAGAATAAAGTCAGATTCATCACAGGAAAATATAAGAAGTCATGCTTCGATGATGCGAACTTCGATAGTGGGCTCGATGTTATGACATGGTGACACTGTCGATTCTTAGCTCACTCTCAAAGGACTTGGAAGACAATATACAATACGTCAATGATGCCAAGGAGTTATGGCAATAGTTGGTGGATGGATACGATCAAACTAACGGGGCAAAACTTTATCAGCTTTAAAAGGAAATAAATAACCTTAGTCAAGGTGCTTTGGACATCACATGATACTATACAAAAATGAAGAGACTTTGGAAGGAATTAAACACTTTAAATGCCCATGCACAATGTAGTTGTTGCTGCACTTGTGGAGCCAAAGCAAACATGTACAAAACTGAACAGGATCGCAGGCTAATTCAGTTTCTAATGGGACTTAACAAAGTTTATACGTTTGTGAGGGGTAGCATTTTAATTATGAACCCATTGCTTAGTATTGCACAAGACTTCTCTATTCTAATTTAAGAGGAGAAGCAAAGAGAAGTCAGGCAGAGTAACCAACTAGTTATGGAATCTGCATCAATCAATGCCATTAGGCCTGGTCAAAATACATTCAAAACAAATTATGCTCCACATCGATGAGGCATAGGGAACAATTCATTAATAGGAAATGAAAGTCACACACACAGCAAGTCAAGACTTTTTGGTGACTATTGCAAGAAGTCAAGGCACACAAAAGAAACATGGTATAGAATATTTGGATTTCCAAAAGACTTCATGTTTACTAAAGGTAGAAATGCAGGGTCTATTGCAAATGTTCATGGAGTTTGTGAAGAGTCATTTAGTGGAAGTACAAAAGGATCAGAGAACAAGAATTCAAATCATGGTGTGCCAGGTTTGACAAAGGAACAATATGGACAATTGTTGAACATGCTGGAGACCTTCCAGGTTGGAAATGCAAGGGAGAATCCAAACAACATTGCTTGTGGAGTTGCAACCTTTGCAAGTATTCTAGCTTGCTCTACTTATAAAGAGATTGCAGAAACAACTATGTTTACATGTTCTAAATTTATTGGTGACTTATTGTCACGACCCGAATTTCCAACCACCAGGAGTCGTGATGGCGCTTACTATCGAATCTAGGCCAGCCAATCCTTAACAATAGAATATACTAAAATAATTAAACATTGCGAAAAACTTTTTAGAAATTCAATAAAGAAGAATCAAATGTGGAAAAATACTGAACATAACACTAACCCCAAAACCTAGTGTCGCTATCTCACAGACTACTAAAGAATACTACAACCAAGTCTGAATGAAAGAAAAATACATAAGTCTATTTTGATACAATATAAACAAACTGAGATAAGGGATAGGGACTTCGGCCTGCGAACACCGGCTAGGCTACCTCGAGAGTCCCTGGGCTGAAGACAACTCCCAGAAAATATCCTACTGCTGTTGTTGTCCGAAATCTACTCCAACGATGTGATCTGTGCAAAAAAGCACATAAGTCTAGCATCAGCACAACCGACCACATGTGCTGGTAAGTGCCAAGCCTAACCCCGGCAAGGTAGTGACGAGGCTAGACAGGACTTACTAAAATCAACCTGTGCAGATATATATTATAGATACAACGACAACAGAAGAACAACAGGATTATATATGAAGGTATACAACTGAAAGGGGAACATGCTCATAAAATATTGTACAATGAGAACAGTTCATATGTGACAACATTAAACCAAAATCACATTAATTTACTTTCATAAGTGGTCGGCACGCCACACGATATCATTGTATGTATTATAAGTGGACGGCGTGCCACACGATCCCAATAATATAATATAGTGGACGGCGCGCCACACGATCCCAATAAATATAATATAGGTGGACGGCGTGCCACACGATCCCAATAAATATAACATAGGTGGACGGTGTGCCACACGATCCCAATAATTATAATATAGGTGAAAGGCGTGCCACACGATCCCAAAAAATATAACATAGGTGGACGGTGTGCCACATGATCCCAATAATTATAATATAGGTGGACGGCGTGCCATACAATCCCAATAAATATAACATAGGTGGACGGTGTGCCACACGATCCAATAAATATCATAAATGATTCATATATCCTCTCTCAAGGAGTTCCCTTTTAGGGAAAACTCGGCAATATAACGATCTACCCAATAAGGGTACCACTAGCAGCCCAATCATCTCAATAATGGAGATTACATATAACGCTCAACCGAATAAGGGAGAAACAACAATCATCATTTACATGTCCCGGCAAGGGATCCAACCATATTTCTTTACAATACATACAATTTTGACTTCAAAAAAGTCACTACCATTTGAGCCAAAGCTCCAAGAAATCTCATGTTTCATAAATAATTCCTCAACTAACTCATCATATTGAATTCATCATTTACTAGGAATGATTCTCAAAATATAGCCCAAAGCAAGTACAAATAAGACTCACGGTCATGCTAGACGCCAGTGTATAGATACTCGTCACCATGCATATACACCGTACTCGATCATTTAGCAAATAGCAAGCAATAATACTCTAGTCCTATTCCCTCAAGCCGAGATTAGATCAGACACTTACCTCAGTCCAAAAATTGCAATCAATCCTCTAGCACCGCTTTTCCTCTAGAATCCGACTCTGAAACAATGGTATCTAGTTATTTGTAATTCAATAACATCAATTAGGGCTCAATAACATAATCCCATAGCCTAGAAATAAAATTCCCATCATTCTTTCAAAAATAGCAAAATCTGACACTGGGCCCACAAGGTCCAAACTCGAGGATCGGACCAAATTCCAATCACCCATAACCCCAAGAGTTAGAATATATGATCTGTTTCACAATCCGACCTCAAATTGAGGTTGAATCACCCAAAATCCCACAAGCCCTAGTTCTACCCAAAACCCCCATTTTCTACCTTGAATTCATGACTTAGGGCTAGGATTAATTATGATTAGGTGATTAAATAATGAAGAAATGAGGTTAGGAAAACTTACCCAAAGAGTTATGGAGGATTGGGAGCTTGGGACTTGAAAATGGAGGGTGGAGGAGAAGAGCCCGTATGAGTTTTGTGAGAAAAATCCCGTGCTTCTGTTCTATTTTTATGAAAAATCGCTGGGCAAAAATGCTCTATGCGATCGCACAGGGTAGGGAGCTGATGAAATGCGATCGTGGAGGGCAGGACGCGAACGCATAGAGTAGATACGACGTGGCCAGGGAAGTGCTCTATGCGATCGCGAGGGAGACAATGCGATCGCATAGATTTGGGAAGCTGGGCAATGCGATCGCAGAAGGAGAGCTATGATCGCATAGAACAATTGTGGGCTCCTGAATTTTTACACTATGTGATCGCGGAAGAACCTATGCGATCGTATAGAACATCATACCAGATACCAGTAACAGCTAAAAATACCAGATTTTCAAGTGCAAAACATCCCGAACCACCCCCGAAATCACTCCCGAGCCCTCGGGGCTCCTAACCAAATGCACACACTAACTCAACAACATCATACGAACTTGCTCGAGCGATCAAAACGCTAAAATAACATCAAAAACAAAGAATCAACCCCCAAAACTCAAGATTTCATTTAAAAGTTCATAATTCTATAACTTTAGCTATTTAGGGCTGAAACACGTCAAACGACGTCCGATTTTGACCAAACTTCACAGGAAGCGCTTAACCAATATTTGTGAGCACATGATTTTTGCACTAAGCAATTAATTCCAAAATTAAAATAAATATGTTTTTGAGTGCAATTACTTGATTTGTTTGGAATTGGCTATACTTTTGAGTTTGAATAAGTAGAAATTAGAAGAAAATCAAAAAATAGGCTAGGTAATTAATTTGTTAGTTTAATTAGTTAGATTTTAAGAAAATTAGCAAAAATAGTGTTAAATAGTAGAAATTAGGAAAAAATAGTAAAAAATTGCCAAAAATTGCTAAATAACTAGAGTAAGTAGGAAATTAGGTTTTATAATTTTTCATAAAAAAGAAAACAAAAAAAAGTATAAAAGAAAATAAATAAAAATGATTAAAATGTGGAAAAAATACAAAAAAAATACATAGGCATAATAAATTGGGCCAGGTATTGTCCAGATAATTGGCCCAGTCTGCTAAGCCCAGTGAATTGGACCACCCAATCCTTCAATTGGTTTTAATCTCCGCCGTTCATCTAGTTCAATCCAACGGTCCAGGGTAATTAGCGGTTTAGTTTTAATTAATTAAATGTGAGATCAAATCTCAACCGCCCGTTTAGAATGATCTAACGGTTGATGGCTTAGGGTCTCATTTGTAATCAAACGGTGCCGTTTAAGTAACGCGCACCAGAGCCGTTGATCTCCCTTCAATGAACGGTCCAGATCACCTCGTATGACCAGCCTATAAAAGGCTTTGGTCTAAACGAGGGTCTTCATTTCGTGAACCCTAGAGACCGCCGCCCCAAACCCCTCTCCTTCATCTCCATCGTCTTCACCATCTTCAAACCTAGCCGGCCATGGCGGCCACCACTCCCACGGTGGTCGCCGGCCTCTTTTGACTCCCCTCTCGTCTTCTCCTTCTTCTATTTCTTCTTCTCCATCAAAAATCCCCCAAGAACTCCCCTTCTCCATAAATCTCGGTCACCGGAATTTACCGCCGGTGACTACCAAAGAATGAACCACCGTCTCAAACCAACGCCGATCGGACCGCCTTGGTCTGATCTACATCCCTATACCACTGGTTCCCCTCGAATCTACCCCAATCGCTTCGAATATCCCAAAAAGGGTCGTCGGAACCCTAACTCCGGCGACCCCCAAACTTAAAACCACCAAAAGGCCTCACCTTTTACCCTCCCAAACACTCCCCTACAACTCAAAACCCAAAAGGCTTCGCCTTGAAGCCTGAAAGAAAAAAACCAGAGAAGGAAAAAACTAAAAAAAGAGAGGATCTGAAAAGAATAAAGAGAAAAAAGAAAACAAGAAAAGGAGGCCTGAGAGTCTGTGAAAGATAAAGAAAAGAAAAAAGAAAGAGGAGTAGGAAGCTCGGGGGACAGGCCCCGCTAAGCTAAGTCCCCCTCCTCTGTTTTGATTATTTGCTTTGCTTCTTAGCTGTTTCATTTTTGTTTTTACATGCTTTTTCTCTGATTTTTGTTTCCATGATTTGGTTCTGTTTATGTTCTTGTGGTTATCGATCTGTTAGTTTTCAACAAAGCATGATTGCTCCTCTCTTTATGATTCTTTACATGTCTAGTTGTTTAGTCATTATTATTCATTAGGTTTACCTGGCTTGTTTGGATTTTTGTTTTATTTCCCTGTTTCTCTGACTTAACTTGAAACTCTCTCTTTGACCTCTGTTAGTATTAGGCTACTTCATCTTGTTAGTTTTAGATATCTTCTTTGCATGTTTTTGGACTCTAATTTTGTGTTAGTTTATCTTTGTTAACTCTCATTAGCTTGAATGATTATTCTCTTCTCTTTCTTCTCATGCTTAGATCCTGGCTACCATGTCTATGTTATTCTGTGGTCTGTGTGTCTAAAATGAGTCATGTTTCATCTATTATTGACTATTTGCTAGAGCTTAGCTTCTGTGAGTGTTCATGCTTCTGAACTGTTTTGTGAGAGTTGAGTTGTCATACATGTCTGTGCCCATGAATTTTGAGTAGGTTGAGTCTTTCAGTGAGTCATTCAACATAAACCGTTTCTAATTAGTCTTGTTCAATGTTAATTGACATCTTTGCTATATGAACCTGAGTAATGTAAGTTGATTAGTTGAGATTCAACATTATCAAATCCCTTCTCTGAATTTTAATTAGTTAATAGACATGTTAGGTTTCATATGGTTATGGGTGCAATTATATACTGAAATGGCTAAAACTGCAATAGTCCTATGTTAGTTGAACACTGTTAAGGGCCTATCATATTTTAGGTGAATTGGGTATAGCTGTTAGTGCTAGGTCTCACTAAATGGCTAGTTTTTAAATAGGTTAGAACTGAAAATGAATAAAATAGGCTATAAATTAAATAATTGGCCTAAGAATGGTCAACCTTGCAAAGGGTTGACCTATTCTATAAGGCCCTAACACACAGCCCACTTTAAAAGTGGTTGGTTGTGCAAAATGGCTATGTCTGCAAATGCAGACTAGCCCAGGCTCTCTTCAGAGCCCTGAACAGCAAAGTGGCCAAACCTGTAAAGGTTTTGGGCCCAGCTGTTCAGTAATTGGCTTTAATAGCCAAAGTTAAGTCTCCACTTGAGACTGGCTAAATTTTAAAAGAGTTACTTTTAATAATAAAGCAGGCTATGCCTGCAATTAGCTTAAAATTGAAATAACTTAGTCTTAATTAACCGAAATAGATCCAGAAGTGGCTAAAATTGAAATAGTCCCTTAAAATAAATCTGGCCAGCCCTTAAATACCAATGCAAGGGCTGGCTATTAGTTAAATAGGTGCAAAGGATGCTGAAATTTAACCTAGGTAAGCTAGTAAATAAGCAGTGCCCTTAGGGGCACAATTGGGAATTAAAAAGGTGAAATAGTAAATAGTTAGAACCTAAGAGGGTAAGGGAGTCCTTTGTACCCCTGATTTCTGCAATTTTGCATAGATTTAAGGGTATAATGGTCTCCCTAAAAAGGAAAATCTGTAAAAATCTCAAACCCCTAAGGTCATATTGGTAAAAAGCCCCTAAAAGGAATCTTTAGAACCTTCCAGCACATGCTGGAAGGATATCTGGTAACTGAAATTGGGGCTAAAGTGTAGATTTTATAGTTTTAGGAGGGGGAGAAGTGGGATTAATCCCATACTTTCTCCCCAAGTCATCAGCCCTTTACCACAACTATATATACCTCTAGAAAAGGGCTGAAAGGGGGTGCCCATTCTAAGCAATTCTGAAATATATCTAGGCTGATTTTATACAAAGCTTTGAGAGATTAGAATTAACAATACAACAGTAGGATTTCTGGGTTTTCTATCGGATTTCTCTGGGTTATCTGCTTTGGATTACTACTCGTTTGTTGTTGCTGTGTTGCTGTGTTTGTCTAGCATTCATTCCTCTGTTGCATTGTTGTTTGGGTCTACTGCTGTTACTTATCTGCCTCCCTTAGACTCATTGGTTTTCTTTCATTTGATCCAGGTATTCTCTTATCCGAGTAAGAGCTGTAGAGATTCAATTGAATGAAATGAAGACTTGAATTTTACATATACTGATGTTGTAATATTACTCCTTGTTTCAATTTTTAGATCTATAGTAGTAGTATAGGATGTAATAGTATGAAACATAAACAAAAGATGATGTAATAATTTAGTAGTAGTGGTAGTATAGTAGTAGTGGTAATTAGCACCTCACCTAGTTAATTAGGTAAAATCCTTAAAATGAAGTTAAGTAATTATCACATAGGTCTATAATAACAGAGCTCGTAAAGGAGGTGATCAATATGCTTGCGTATTAGCTTATCTTGTCGATATCCGGGTTCAAATGAGTTAGAATAGGAAATAATCGGATAAGGTAATGTTAAGGTAAAACGGGTTTTAGGAATATCAAGTAAGTTTGATTCATATCAGTGTTAGTAGTAGATCACGACTGTAAATCAGTACATAGAAACAAGCAAGTTTAAAATGAGACTAACGAATTAGAGAGTATAATAGAATATTTGCAACTGAGCAATGTTATACCAAAAATAGAAGCAAACAGTAAAACTCTAGTGATAAAATCCAATGCAAATTTCACAGTCACTTAGTATAGTAATATCGGTACTCATTAGTAAGTTTAAAGATTATAGATTATACTCCACATAGCTAAATTATTTATCATTGATTTCTAGTTAAAAACTTATTTGTTAATATATGTTAGCTCACAAAAAACAGAGATAAAAATAGTCGTCTAGTTTAGCTCTCTCATTAGTTAGCTGTTAATATAGAATTAATATTAGTCTTCTCATACAGTTAGCTTCATAAGCTTTCAACTAGTAAATAGCTAAAAATGATCGTTGAATTCATTAGTAAAAGTCAATATCAGAGGTAGTCAGTGCATTAAGCTTTCGTATACTTTATATAATTTAGAGTTAGCATTGATATTCTTGTACAGTTTTCCCTTTTGATTAATAAAAGAGTAGTTTAATTCTGTTCTTCTATGTCTGATTACTGTGAGTTCATTATTTCCGTTGCCTTCATTATTCTCGTCTGATTTGGGCCTTATGTATAACGAGGGCCTGTGCTCCCATCCGGATTTGTCTAATTCGCTAAATGATAGCCATGAAGACCGTTTAGGCTTTAAGGCCTGGACTGGCCCTTTGGGGATTGTATAAACGACTGAAGAAGAAGACCAGGCCCAATAACAAATTGCGACAGGCCTGGAATGTTTGATGTTACGAAATCGATTAAGGCAAAAACAATACATAGCAAAAATGTAGTCGAACAAAATAGGATCGGACTTTAAAAATAAAATTGGGACGAGCCTCTCCCGAATAACAAGCGGGGCCCCCTTTTAATAATAAGATAACATAATAGAACCGGAGAGGCTAATAGCGAATTCCATAGCCTCTCCCAAAGTTAAAGGCCGATATAGACTATTTAAAGGCACGATTTTAATATACCTTCCTATGAATGAGTGTGCACTTGGTGCGACTCAAATCCAAATCTCGGTAAAGCTGAAATACACCAAAAGTCATAGGCGTACTGGTTGCGGTATGACTCGAGGCGTGTTTTCGTGATACCGCAAATTCCTAAAAATAATATTTAACGTAAAAGCACATTATGTTGTTAAAACCTATAATTGAGTCAAACGAAAGTCATGAACGACAGTGGAGCGACCGTGCTAAAACCACGGAATCCGGTAATGCCTAACACCTTCTCCCGGGTTAACAGAGTTCCTTATCCGGATCTCTGCTTCGCAGACATTTATAAGAGTCAAAATTCCTCGGATTCGGGAATAACCGGTGACTTGGGACACCATTGTCATTCCCAAGTGGTGACTCTGACTAATCTCTAATAAAATCCCGAACCGATTGTCCTTTAATTAGAAAAACTCCTTCCCTTACGTTATTTTATCCGTTTCGGGTAATTGAGCGTCGGGGTATACCCTACAAGTGTATTTATACGCTTTTAAGTGTTTGGGGTAGTAAAAAGGGAGGTGTGACAACTCTGGCGACTCTGGTGGGGATCCAACCCTGAACTTCGGTTTCAGGGTTTAAGAACTCGAGCTCCTTAGAACTGCCGTTCGTGTTTCTATTTGACTTCATTATGTGATTTGAACAACATGCTATGTGCTTTATCGCTTTGATATTATGTGAACTGTATATAAAACTGTGCCGAAAACCTTTCTCTCTTCTCCCCCGGGGATGTGCTTACTGGTTGAGACTCCCTTTTCTGTTAAAGTCACCTTAAATTAAGAAAACAGAGGCCGGATAAGTTACAAAGCCGATTGACTCCGCGGGTCACCGGTACGTAGCCCCCTCCTCGATTCGAGTTGTCCGCTCGGGTACACGGTCTAGCAATCCATGAAACCGTAAGATTTTGAACATAGGTCTAGGACGATTATTTGCATCATATTTGACTTAGAGGACTCAACACAAGGGTTGGGTCCGTCTAGGACAGGTGACCCGGTATTGAAAAGACCGAGCATGTTATGTGTTGCATTTTATTGTCCTTGACCGTCGGACCGGCGGAAATCCCGAGATTGGAAAAATTGTTGGAAAAAAAAGAGAGAGGAAAATAATGATTTATAGAAAATAGGTACCCGGAAAAAATGAAAATTGGAAAAAGAAAAGGTGGAACATTTTTTGAAATAATTGGTCAAATAATCTGACCGAACTACGCAGGTTTGATTCTCGCCATTAGGTGGGATACGTAGGCAACCCTTAAACGGGTCCAACCACACTTTTAGAAAAAAGACCAAAAAGATTTTCTTTTCAAATAATC
Source organism: Nicotiana noctiflora (assembly GCA_032618575.1). NCBI lineage: Eukaryota > Viridiplantae > Streptophyta > Magnoliopsida > Solanales > Solanaceae > Nicotiana > Nicotiana noctiflora. Next base: position 5,605 of record JASVEL010008418.1, on the reverse strand, counting down.
GAGGTGATTGCTATTTTTGAAAATGGCCGAATGTTCCGAAAGGACGCCGGAAGGCTCTTTTGGCAAAAATGGCCACTTCGAAAGTCATTTTTCTTCTCTTTTCTTCAAAAATTGAAAACTTGCATTGAAAAAGATTTTTCTTTTTTCTAAATAAAGTCACTTTAATAAATGTGCAGGACGAGCACGATGATGAATGAACATTTTTGCCTAAATAAAATCCCTTTGGAGCTGAAATTATGGTGGCAGGACATGGGATCCGATGGTCAAGACTGGGTCAAAAAGTACTTAAAAGGCCTTACGGGGTTACTAGACATGGTTCCTCGAGGTGATGTGGTTAGAGCGTTGGTCACGTTTTGGGATTCGGCACACAACGTATTTCATTTCCCAGATTTTGAAATTACCCCAACTTTGGAGGAGATTGCCTTCTACATTGGGAAGACTGAGGTCCCGCTGAAAGGAAAATACCCGGTATCTCCGAGGACGGTAACAGTACATCGCTTCCTCGACTCTTTGAAAATTGCCCGGAATGTTCATAATGAAGATCTGGCCAACGGGTTTTGTTCTTTAAGCTTCATCTACAGTAGGTTTGGACACGTTGGGGGTTTCAACGACCTCACCAACAAGTTGTGTTGTAAGTCCAACCGAGTGAAATGGGAGGAACACCGGAGGTTTGCATTTTTGGTGGCATTTCTCGGAGTTGTTGTATTCCCGAGGAAAGATGGACATATCAATATAAAAGTTGCCGGGGTAGCTACCACATTGATAGTACAAGATAATTGTACTCTGGCCCCAATGATCATCGCGGACATCTACCGTGCTCTGACTGCGTGCAAAGCGGGGGCTAGCTTCTTCGAAGGTGTAACTTGATCTTGCAAATCTAGCTAATCGAGCATCTATGCCACCATCCTTCGTTCTCAAGCTATGGTTCGGCCGAACGGACATGTTTGGAAGAGTTCAGTACGAGGACAAAGGAAGTAAAATTGCCAGAGGGAGTCCAAGGTTGGATTGTGTATCTTCGATCACTAACTGACGGTCAAATCGATTGGACTGACGAGGTGATATACATGCCAACGGAGGGATCGCCATTTTTTATCATGGGTTTGAAGAGTATACAACCTTATGCCCCATACAGAGCCCTGCGACAGTTGGGTCGGTGTCAAATTATTCCAAGGGATGGGGACCTCAGTGTGCAAGCTGTGGAGATTGGTCCGGACGGGCAATTCCCGGAAGCAAAAATCCGGCAAATCTGGAATGAGTGCCAAAATCTGAAGATTGATACTTGTGTGCCGAATAGAGCAAAGGGGGATATATCACCTGGATACTCCACATGGTACCGACGAGGGGTTGAACACGAGCGTCTTTCAAAGAGACCTCACTTGCAAGACCTTATAGAGCAATCCGAGGAGAATCAGAAATGGGTGGCCAAGGAAAAAGAATACAAGGCCAAAATCAGTCTGTTGGAGGATAAATTGAGAAATCTCCATTTCGAAAGCGGTTTACAAGCAGCATCCGATGAAGTGGAGAAGAAACAGCTGAAGAAGGAAAACGATATGTTGAAGGCTCAAATGGCTCAAATGAAAATTGCATCCGAGACCCCGGTTCGCTCGGCCCGGGATGAAAAGTTAATTGAAATTCTCCGGCAAAAAGTAAATGACTATAGCTTCGATTTGGACAAAGCTGAAAAAGAGTTAGTCAGGGCTCGGAAGCAAATGGACAGAGATGCTGAGGAAAGAGCCAAGTTGGTTCGACAACTGCAAGACAAGCACGATTTTGAGGTAGCTCAACTTAGAAAGAAAATAATTTCGGCCACGGTCAAGAGTAACAAGATTATCAAAGATCTTGAGGAAGAGAGAGAGCACTGCTACACGACTATGGCTAGATTAGAATTGGAGCTGCAACAAGTGCAAAAAGACAACCAACATACCTTGGATGCTCGCACTCAACAAATAAGCCGGTTATTGCAAGAAAAGGGGGTCATCAGAGAAAAGATTGTTCGCATCGCCCAATACATCACCCGGAAGACCCAACTTTGTGAAGATATGTCTCGAAGGACCTTTGTATCTGCAGTGAAGTTCTTTGTACAACAAGTCATGGCCGACCTAGATAGGCTTCAAAGGGGATTAGCATATAGGCCCGCGGCAAGGCCGAACGATGCCTCGCGGGCACTAGGTGCATTAATGTACTCATAGGGCATGCATCATCTTTTATTTTTCTTTTAAAACATCACCTTGTAATCAATGTTTTGAATTATCAATGAAAAACAAGTGTTGTTATCAATTCTTTTGCTTTATGTCATTTCCTTTAAATCCGCTAGGCAAATAAATAGGAACGTAATTATGAAAACGACAAGGAAAAAGAGATGAAAAGAAAAAGCAAGAAAAGAAGGAAAAAGAGAAAACAAGAAAAGAAAAAAAAAAGAAAAAAAAGAAGAGAAAGAAAAAAAAAGATAGAGAAAAAGCAAGAAAAAGAGAAAAAGAAAGAAAAAGAAAGAAGAAGAAAAGAAAGAAAAGAAAAAGAGCAGGAAAAAAGAAAAGTGATTGGTTCAAATAAGCAGCGGCCGGGATGATGCATAACGACTCGAGGAAATGTGTCTGTTTTTAAAGTCGTTGCATTTTATTCATAACAACTAACGGGTGTTGATGCTTGTGAGTCCAGATTCTCTAGGCAACTGGCATTCTGGCTACCCACCCATACAACACCAGATACAAAAAGATGACAAAGGCTTTGTCCCAGGAAATTGAGGCAACTATCGTGGATCCTTCTCACGAAGAGGAAATTGTGGATGTGGCAGGAATGAAGGAGGAAATGTACAAGCTGAGGCAGCAGATGGCCGAGATGTACCAGGCCTGGTCTAGAGGTCAACCACTACCAGCTTACCCTGCCAACCCCGCATATGTCCCTCCAGCCAACCCCAACCCTGAGCCACCAACAATGAACTCATCCTCCACCTACCCCGATTACCCTCACTATTATGCCTCCACCTCCCGGATACCACCACCTCCAGTCAAACAAGCACCACCTCACATACCCCAAGTTGCTCCCGTGTATGTGGCACCTCCACCCGCTGCTATGCACAAATCCTCCAGTGAACCGATGTTTCATATACATGATCCTCACTACTACCCCCCAGAGCCAACTTTCAGACAACACGAGTCTCATGCTCCGATGATAGAAACAAGTGAAGAAAGGATTGCAAAGAGTGCTGGGAAGGAAGAGATGGCCCGAAAAGTAAAAAGTCTGGAAAATGCTTTCCGCACTATGCAAGGACTAGGAGGGCAGGTGAGTGTTGCCTACAAGGACCTATGTCTATTCCCCGAGGTGCAGCTTCCCGTGGGATTCAAGTTGCCAAAATTCGACATGTATAGCGGACACGGGGATCCGGTAGCTCATCTCAGGGGATACTGTAGCAAGATGAGAGGTGCGGGAGGTAAAGATGAGTTATTGATGGCGTACTTCAGCCAGAGTCCGAGTGGTTCAGCTTTAGAGTGGTACACTCGACAAGACCATACAAGGTGGTTCGTTTGGGATGACCTAGCACAAGCCTTTGCAAGTCACTTTCAGTACAACTTAGAGATCATACCTGACAGGCTATCCCTTACAAAAATGGAGAAGAAGCCGGGGGAAAGCTTTAGAGAATTCGGTTTCAGGTGGAGGGAGCAGGCCGCAAGAGTAGATCCACCCATGAAAGAAGGGGAGATGGTGGATTGTTTTCTACAGGCTCTAGAGCCTACATACTACGGTCATCTAGTGTCCGCGATTGGGAAGAGTTTCAATGAAGTCGTGAAAATGGGAAGCTTTGTAGAGGAAGGTTTGAAAACAAATAAAATCATGAGTTTTTCGGCCATCAAGGCCACCAATCAAGCTATACAAACTGGAAACGGGGGAGTAATGGGAAAGAAGAAGAAGGAAGAGGTAGCAACTGTAGAAAGCAGGCCATGGAGTCGCAACCCACATTATAACCCACCAAGACCCTACCGCCAACACCCACCAAACCCGTCAACTCCATATAATCCACCACCACCATCTTACCCGCCAAACCCATACAACACATCAAGCCCATATAACCCACCACCACCACCATACCCACCAACAGTCCCACATTACCACCACCCACAAGCTCAAGCCTACCCACCACCACCACCCCATGTGTGGAGAGCCCAAGCTCCACACAATGTTTACCACACCCAGAACACATACCCAACCTCTAAACCTTACAGAAACCAAAATAGGCCCAGGCCTGACTCTGAGTGGAGAAACAAGGCAAGAAAAACATTCACCCCTCTCGGGGAATCATATACCAGCCTTTATCATAGGTTGAAAGAGTTGGGGATGCTAAGCCCAGTTGCACCTAAAGTTCCAAACCCACCCCCGAAGAACCTTGATCCTTCTGTTAGATGTGAATATTGTTCAGGGACAGTGGGCCATGATACCGAAAAATGTTGGCAGTTGAAGAATGCCATTCGGGATCTCATTGATGATAGGAGAATTGAAGTTTAGGCCCCAGAAGCCCCGAACATTACCCAAAATCCACTGCCAAATCACCACGAGACACACATGATAGAATTGGTGCAAGGAGATGGCAGTCAAAAACCATCTCAGGCTGTGATGATGATAAAGTCAAGTGGTAAAGCGGAGAAGGAAGTCGTGAAAGAGAAAGTGACTGTTGAAGAACAGGCAGGAAAGCCAGTAGTGGTGGCAGGTTTGAAAGTGGTAGTGCCAGGCGCAAAGACGATTGTGACTGTGAAAGGCGCAAGTACAGAGCCAGTAATTATAAAGCCGGTAGTGCAAATGCCGGTGGTGAGTACAAAGACTGTACCTTGGAACTATAACAAGGTAACAGTGGTTTATAAAGGAAAAGAGGTTTCTGGGGAAATTAACGAAACCCATGGACTCACCCGGTCTGGAAGATGCTTTGCTCCAGAGGAACTGAGAAAAATGAAAGCAGTAAAAGAGAGCCAATTGAAGAAACCAGTGTCCGAAGAGGAAGCAGAGGAATTCCTCAAGAAGATGAAGTCACAAGAGTACTCAGTGGTTGAGCAGCTGAGGAAGACCCCTGCCCAGATCTCTTTGCTATCTTTGCTAATACATTCAGAAGAACACAGGAGGGCTCTAATGAAGATTCTAAATGAGGCTCATGTTCCGGAAAAGATTTCAGTTTGCCATTTGGAGAAGATAACCAACAAAATTTTCGAGTCTAATAGGATCACATTCTCTCATAAGGAGCTGCCGGTGGAGGGAACTGAGCACAGTAAGGCATTGTACCTTACGGTAAAGAGTGAAGAGTCAGTAGTGACCAGGGTATTGATAGACAACGGATCAAGTGCTAACATTTGCCCGCTGTCGACTTTGGGGAAGCTGAACATCAGTCCGGACAGAATCCGGAAGAACAGTATAAACGTGAGAGGGTTTGACGGCGAGGGTAAAAACACATTGGGAGATATTATTCTGGAGGTGACCATCGATCCTGTTGATTTTACTATGGAATTCCAGGTGCTCGACATTGCTGTGTCATATAACTTGTTGTTAGGCCGACCCTAGATTCACGCGGCCAAGGCAGTACCATCTTCTTTACACCAGATGGTCAAATTTGAGTGGGAACAGCAAG